>JAGPOY010000955.1:0-19617 GCA_018983105.1 Silene uniflora
AAATCAATTAAAACCAAATAAACTACAATCTTAATCAAAAGAAGATCTCTAAACTTGATGGGCTCATAAGACGCATCTGCACATCCTCTAACCAATCGCCTTGAACGGCCTTGCACAAGAGGGTCATCAGATCTTCTATAGCATTGACGAGAAGAGAGTAGATCTGGCCAAAAAGATTGTAACCAACACATTGACCGCCATTGTAAAACCATATGACACGCCATTGTAGCACTGATCTTCCGCATCCCTAGAGCAACCATGGATCTGCAACTTCTCCAAAAGAGGGACAAAACCCGCCAAAAGATGGGGACAAAACTCTCACAGACGGAGAGGACATCTAAACGGAAAGAAAAACAAACATAACACAAAATAAAAAGACCGAACGATCTAAAACAAGAGGAAAACAACATAAAAGACAAAGAAAACCACCGCCTTTAACCAACCAACCACCGTCGCCAAACCCAACACCAGCCAACCAACCTCACACCCCAGCGAAGAGGCGAGACAAGGCAAGGCCACGCCAAGACGACCAAGGACCCGAATCAAACAGATCGGGGTCGACAAAGGCGGGATGGCCAAACCGGCAAGCAAGCCGTCATCCGCAAAGGACGGAGGGACAGATCGTCGGAGATAGGCCAGGGAGAGGCCACATCTCCGGCGAAAAGGGCGGCAGGGCGGGGAGGCGAGGGGTGGAAGGGGAAGGCGGTGGTAACAAAGAAAGGGTTTAGGGTTTTTTTTTTTGTAGAGAGAAGGCAAAGGTTTTTTTGTTTAGAGAATCGAATTGAATTGGTAGTAAGTTGATAATATAGGAGGAGTAAAAAGAGTCTAGCTTACCATTTGTTGATTGCTAAGGAGATGTTACACCAAGTCCTCTCTCATTATTGAATTATCTTGCATACCAAGTGTTTGCTTTATTGTCTTGATAGTAAAGTTTGCATCTTTAATTATTTTCATCAATATTTCTTATGAAAACCCCCCTTTTATGTCAACACTTGTTGTGTTCATTGTTACATATCCATTGTTTATGAATTCTCTTAATTTAAATTGTGGTTAGTGTCTTAATTAATTAGCATAATCTTAATTAGTTGTCTAATAGTCAAAAATCGAGTCTTTAGCTTAATAGTCCTTTTCTTGGGTTCAACCCTTGCTTCCGCTTTACTATTGTCTTGTTTAGGAGTTAGTAGAGTCAAAGTTAGGTTTATAAATTGTTTGTTTGATAAGTTAATTCTAGTAATTACGACATCTAGTATTTTAGCTATCAGTACCCCTGGTTTTAAAGATGTGTCAATAGTATAGTATACTAGTATATTACCATTGATGTTCATAATATATATCCAGCGTTGCCTTGTTAGATAATACACGTCAAATTAGCGGAAATTTTTTATGGTACCCATAGTTTTAAAAATGTGTCGAGATTTGTGACATAAAATTATTGAGTTGCGGGTGCAAAATGATAAACGCGATCTACTTCAAAACCTGTAATGAAAAATGTAACTTATGTAAGTTGGAGATAAATTTGTTGATATCTATAACCTGAAACTCGCACGTATCTCTAATACTGGTTAAAAAGAATAATTCGATACAAGTACAAATTGCATACATCCAGTTCTAGCATAAAAAACTTGAGAGGTGCATCAGAAACACCTTTTCACGGTTTCACCTACGGTAACGATACCGCATAAAGTTAAAATACAAGTGCAATGTTCCTCTTTCAAACGTGCATTTGTAACCTTTCTTACGAGAGTATTCCCATTCTCTGTTCACAATCCGAAAAGCTATGTCTTCATACGGAGGACCAGCATGGAATCTGATAATGCACGTCTCGCTGCTATCCCCGTCTTTCTCAATAACATACGTGGGAGCCAATTGTTTATCAACCAGGTCAGGGTAGAATATGTCGAACTTGTACCCTTGAACCACCTTTGGAGGCGGGTTATCATAGTCGTAATGGGTGCGATTGTACTTGTTCCACTCATACCCTGTATGAACCCGGTTGAAGTATTTTGGTTTCCTAGGACGATACCTATCATGCCACCAAACCACCGGAGAATCAAGAGCCACTTCAGCATTGGGACCCAGTAGTACATCATTTTCATCGGCTGCTGTTTCAGTAACTTTGGTAGCCTCCAGCCGACTTTGTTTTCGCTTCAATACAGCCAAACGATGCTTCTCCAATACACGCATGTCAAAATCAGGATCAATCGCTTCGTCAGTTTCCTCATCTGTGATAGCCTTTGGAGAAAAGGCACGCGGTTCTTCAATTTCATGCTCAATTTCATCCTCAGTCTTATCCTCCTCAGATCGCGAACTGTCAGCATCAAGAGACTTCTGTTCGAGGCGATTCAGATGCCTCCTAATTAACATCTTGGCATGATGGATTTCCTTCAAACAAGCCTTTGCCTTATATAAAGGAAGCTCATTAAGCACAGCCTCCCAAAACTCGACCACCTTGGCTTTACCAGACCGCATTTCTGACTCGATTGTCGACTGCAGTTCCACCAAATCGCCATGCGACATGCCTTCTAAAAAATCTCGGACTTCTGTCTCAATACTCGAATGCAATCCTCGTTCAGCACGAATTCCAACCCGATCCATAGCATCTTTTCTCCTGGCTTCATTCAGTTCCGACTCACAAACCACCATCATTGCCTCCCAATATGCTGTATGAGTCGGTGTTTGTCTGTCAAAATTGAGATACAATTTAATATCGTCTCGCAGATCTTCGATTTCCTCAACCGTCAATCCCTTAAACACCATATAATAATGCCTCCCGTCCAACTCAACATCCATCTCATCATTGAGATAAGTCGAAAGGACATCGATAGGCTTCATTCGCCCTTCACGTACACGAATTTTCGACCGAAGCTGACTCTGATTGAAATCAAACTCAAGTTCCTTCTTCAAGAAATCATCAGCTTCAGCCCTGGATTGTTCCCTCTGTACCAACATCATCTCCTCCTCTCGCCGCGCCTTCTCCGCTGCCCTCTCGTCTCTTCTCCTCTTCACTTTCTCAATTTCCGCCATCCGTTCCTCCCAAGATACTCCTCTAGTCATCACGTCCCTCTTTTTATTCTTCTTCCACACAAACTTCTCGTTCAAGTTAGCATCCCCAAACGGGTTCGAGTCATTCAAGTATCCGGAAACAGTCGCTGTTTTAAGCTTTTTCGCGGCTTTCGTCGCCTTTTTCTGAGCTTTTTTCGCTAGGTATTCCAGAACTTCTTCCTCAAAAATCATGGTTTTCTGCTGGTAGATTTGTCGAAATTGTTTAAATTGTTGAGTTAATTTTAAGAGATGTAAGAGTTTGTTTTGTAATTGAATGAATGATATACGACTAATACGAGTCTATTTATACAAATTGTAAACTCTCGTCTTTCCTAATCTTGGACTAAATCGAAGACGAATAATCACGGAAACTAATGAAATTAGGAAAAGAATCCTTCAATCTGTTTAGGAATTACCTAATCTTATTTACTCGGCAGTTTCCTAATTTATGCAATACAATCCGAGTCGGTGGTCTTCACCGGCTTAAAAACAATGGATTATTATGGATATTAATATTAATTCGGATTTTCTATCCTATGCCCACAGGGCACATGATAAGAAAACCAAAATGGAAATAATTAAATGCCAGTTTTACGGGAAATTAAAATATACAACCACCTTTACCTTTTTCCCATAAAATAGCAATTGATTATTTCCATTTTGGTTTTTCTTATCATGTGCCCAGTGGGCATAGGATAGAAAATCCGATATTAATATTACAGTTTTTTGTCAAAAACTACCTTATATTTATGTATATTTGTAAAAACACTACCTTAAATTAATTTTTTTGTTTTCTACTACCTTTGTTTTCTTTATTTTTGGTCAATAACTACCTATGTTAAGAAGATAGACGAATTTGGTCATTTTTCTAACTTGAATCTATCTCCCTTTTCGCTTTTATGTTTTAATATTACTTAGATACGATTTTGGCAATTCATAATGTACTTACGTTTAACTTTAGTAGATGTTCGTAGTTATTATTGAAATGCGAAAACATATATTTTGCTTATTTGAAGTTAAATTGTTGGTTGAATGAAGCTGATTATTGTTGTTGGATGTTAAGCGAGTCATGAGAGATAGGTTAATATCGCTAAATCAAGAAAAAAGAGAAAACAAAGGTAGTTTAAAGCAAGAAAAATAATATAAGGTAGTAATTTTACAAATATCCCTAAATATAAGGTAGTTTTTGACAAAAAAACTCTTAATATTAAGTGTACAACAATAACGACGTAATGCTTGGGGGGTGCTTTAAGGCAATGCTGTTAAACTTACTTAAATGCATCTTATTTTCGCGAGGTGGAAGAACTCGTCTCTTGTTCATATTCGACATTTGAATATTTCACATTGATTATAGAGGAGAGTTGATGAAGTGTACTGGATTACTCCCTTTATTTTGTTGTTAATATTAACCATATCAACGATAATAAGGCAACTATTCCCTACACTACTACACAATCAAGCAAATAATACTCATGCCATAAATCAAAAGATATGATTATGTATATATTGTAAACATAGCAAGTTTATTATACATATCTTTGTAATTAAGGTAGGATTCTAGCTAGGGTTCACATTGTACATCTATATATATATATATGTATGAAGCCTTCATTGTGAATATCAATAAACACACAATACATTAACCAGTCTTATATGGTATCTAAAGGCCTACATCGATCCACCCTAAAACCTAAACGCACAACCTTCAAACGCCAATCTCACTCTTCTCTTACCACCATGTCGTCCAACACCACCACCACTGAAACTGTCGTGTCCAATCCGCATGACGCTTCCAAACCACTGACATCCTTGAATCTAAATTATTGTGTCAAATTGAACTCCATGAATTATACTGCATGGCGTTTCCAGTTGCTCAATATCCTCTTCGCATTCAGTCTTCTTGGTTTCGTTGACGGAACCGAATCACCACCAACCAAAACCATAACCACGGATGATAACCAGGAACAGCCAAACCCCGCTTACTTGAGTTGGCTCAAGCAAGACGGGCTGATTCTTGGCGCCCTTATGGGCACCCTGACAGCCGCCCTACAACCCCTTATTGTACGGGCTAAAACCGCGAAAGAAGCTTGGGACATCCTTGCTCAAACCTACGCGAACCCATCCCGAGCGCACATTATGCAGCTCAAAAGCAAATTCGATTCGATTGCAAAAACCACGGATCAAACAATTTCTGATTACATGAACTCAATCCAGGTTTGTGTAGACCAACTTGCCCTTATGGGCAAAATTATCGACCATGAAGACATCATAGCTCAAGTTCTCAAAGGCCTTGACTATGCAACCTACAAGTCGGTCATAAGCACTGTTCGGGGCCGCGACACACCGATATCTTTTGAGGCTCTTCATGAGCAACTCATTCAACATGAGCTCCTCATGAAACACGACACCACCACGAATCATTTTGCACCATCTGCCAATCCGGCACACCGTCAATCCTATCACCAAAACCGAGGTAATTCACGCTCTACTCCAACCCCTGCATACCACCAACCTGCTTACCCAAATACCGCTGCTGCAAACCTGAGACCCTTTAAGGGTCGTTGCCAGTGGTGCCGCGAGACGGGTCATGTCATAGCACAGTGTCCCCTGTTTCGCAAGCTTTTTCCAAATATTGTGTTTCCTGAACCCCAATACCGCCAACACACTGCCCAACCTCAGGCTCACGCCGCCAACTATGGCGGTCCTCAGCCCAACCACAACTTTCTCCTTGACAGTGGTGCCTCGCACCACTTGACCCATGACCTGGATACCCTAGCATCCACTCTCCATATGACGGCATTGATGATCTGATTATCGATGACGGTTCTGCACTCCCTATTGCCAATACAGGTTATTTCACTTTGCATAATTTACAATTTAATAATGTACTTCATGTTCCACAAATTTCTCGCAATATTATTTCGATCTCGCAATTGTGTCGTGATAATGATGCTTACGTAATTTTTTCCCACAATATTTTTTTTGTAAAGGCAATTCGAACCGAGACAACCCTCCTCCAGGGCCGAGCGCACCAGGGAACCTATGAATGGTGTCCACCGAGACCTACTGCTCACGCTGCCGTCAAAGCTAAAGGAACCACGCAAAAATCGTGGCACCATAAGTTAGGGCATCCGTCGAACGATGTAATCCGACTTATTAATAAAAATTTTAATTTATGCAATTTGTTTGATGAGCACTGTCACTCGTGTTCTGTTTCTAAGAGCAAGAAATTGCCATTTTCGTTTTCGTCATTAAACTCCGCTGCACCTCTCGACCTATTATTTTCGGACCTATGGTCAAGCCCAATTATTTCTCGAGACCACTACAAATATTATATAATATTTGTTGACCATTTTAGCAAATATACCTAGTTATATCCACTAAAACGTAAATCCGAAACAACTCAAGTATTTACGCAATTCAAGTTATTAGTCGAAAAATATTTTCAAAAACCCATTCGTCGATTTTTCTCCGACAATGGTGGCGAATATATAAAATTAAATCAATCTCTCCTTGCGGAAGAATAACCCACTATAGTACTCCACCACACACACCGGAACAAAATGGTTACGCTGAACGTCGTCACCGTCACATTGTCGAAACTGGACTTGCTTTGTTAAATCATGCTGGTCTTTCAACAATTTATTGGCCATTCGCTTTTAGTACCGCCACCTACCTTATTAATCATCTTCCAACTCGCACATTGCAAGGTGACTCTCCATATCAACGGCTCCATAAGACACCACCTGACTACACCAAACTCCACAACTTCGGATGCCTATGCTATCTGTGGTTGCGACCCTATACAAAACATAAATTGGAAGACCGCTCGATTGCTTGTATTTTTATTGGTTACTCGAACACCCAAAGTGCTTATCACTGCTTAGACCCTAAAACTCATCGCATATATACATCTCGTCACGTCAAATTTATCGATGACGAATTTCCATTTAGAAAACCCGAGTCCCAACCTGCTCCACATACTAACTCTGATGCTTGGTGCACCCTCCACATTCCGCTCATTCCTCACCCCGCCACTGTGACGCCAGAAGCGCCACCAGCTACGACTAACCCACCTCCGCTTCCTCGCTCCAAACCCATTACCATAGTCTACTCTCGCCGCTCTTCCACTCAACCTCCTACGGCAGGCCCTGCCCCATCCTCACAACCACCCATTGTCACCTCATCAGACGCCACCTCCCAACCCACTCCTCAACCTACTCCACAACCTACTTCACACCCTGATCAAACCGCTAAGTCCGCTGCCATACCTACCTCACGGCCCTGCACCTCTAATCCACCTCCTAAGTCGATTCCAATCAAAACCGTCACTACTAGACTAGACAATAATATTCGAAAACCAAATCCTCGGTATGCTAACAACCTCGCTCACGTATCCACAAATGATGGCTACCTTCCTACCACCGTTAAGCAAGCTCTTATTCTTCCCCAATGGCGTCATGCCATGCAGGAGGAATTTGACGCACTTGACCGGAACAAAACCTGGCACCTTGTCCCGCGCTCCTCGTCCCAAAACGTTATCGACTGTAAATGGGTGTTTCGAAATAAATTCAATCCCGATGGTACTCTTAAGCAACATAAGGCGCACCTTGTTGCTAAAGGTTTTCATCAAAGACCCGGTATTGACTATACCGAAACGTTTAGTCCCGTTATAAAACCAACGACAGTCCGTTTAATACTCGCTATTGCCGTCACCAAGTCTTGGTCTCTACGGCAATTAGACGTAAACAATGCATTCTTACAAGGTCATTTACAAGATGATGTTTTTATGACCCAACCACCCGGATTCATTGATCAGTCAAAACCTGATTATGTTTGTAAATTAAATAAAGCGATAAACGGTTTAAAACAAGCACCACATGCCTGGTACACCGAATTAAAAACCCATCTTCTCGCCTATGGTTTTAAACAATCCATTTCCGACTCGTCTCTATTTATTTTAAACACTCCTAAATCTTGTATATACATGCTTGTCTACGTGGATGATATCATTATCACCGGACCAAACCCTCACCGGATACAACATTTTATTACAAAATTAGCAACTCGTTTCTCCCTAAAAGATTTAGGACCTCTTTCTTACTTTCTCGGAATTGAAGTCATTCCTAACTCTCTCGGCTTACATTTAAACCAATCCAAATATATTACCGATATCCTAGACAAATACAAAATGTTAGAAGCAAAACCAACTCCCACACCAATGGCTGCTGAAACACGACTCCTTCGAGAAGACCATCAACCAATACATGATCAATCCAACTATCGCGCCATAGTTGGAAGCCTTCAATACCTCTCTTTAACAAGACCTGACATTGCCTTCACCGTTAACCGTCTTGCCCAATTCTTACATCATCCCACCTTGACACATTGGACTGCTCTCAAACGACTCCTTCGCTATCTTCATGGCACCCTCACTCACGGCATCCAAATTTATCGCTCAACTAAGCTCTGTCTTCACGCCTTTTTGTGATGCAGATCACGGTGGAGATAAAGATACATTACTTTCGACCTCCGGGTACATAGTTTACCTTGGTCGAAACCCCATTTCTTGGTCCTCCAAGAAGCAAAAAGGCATTGCCTTATCCACCACAGAAGCTGAATTCAGATCAGTTGCAACCGTCACCACCGAGCTCCTCTGGTTGTGCAACCTCCTCACTGAACTCAACATCACCATCACCAAAGCACCTGCTATTTTCTGCGATAATGTTTCAGCTACGCTCTATGCTAGGAATCCGGTTTTCCACTCTCGCATGAAGCACATGGCCATTTCCTTTCACTTCGTTCGTGAACAAATCCAGCTCGGCAACATTCGTATTCAACACGTCGCAAGTAAAGATCAACTAGCCGATGCTCTTACTAAGCCCCTCCACAAAAGTCACTTCCAAGAACTCCGAAGCAAGATTGGCCTTCCTAGGACGTCCATCTTGAGGGGGCGGACGTATTAACCATATCAACGATAATAAGGCAACTATTCCCTACACTACTACACAATCAAGCAAATAATACTCATGCCATAAATCAAAAGATATGATTATGTATATATTGTAAACATAGCAAGTTTATTATACATATCTTTGTAATTAAGGTAGAATTCTAGCTAGGGTTCACATTGTACATCTATATATATATATATGTATGAAGTCTTCATTGTGAATATCAATAAAAACACAATACATTAACCACCAGTCTTATAGTTAAATGAGGATTTGGGATGCAACTTGAAGTTGATGGGGTTATGAAAATACAGTTGGCTGATCTCTTGTCACCGGTTACTCGCTGTATGAGGTAAGATTGATCATAAGGAAGCGAGGAAAGAGATACTCATGCCTTAGAGACCGCCTAGTCTCACGCCTTTTTACCAAATTCTGTATGTTATCTAGACCAGGTTGCCAAGTTTCTAATGACAGAAATATAGATGCTTTCCTGAGGTCCCACTGGCACTGACTACTGTTTGACGATATTTTGAGAACTGATTCTCGATATGAAGTTTTTCTCCAGCCCTCCTTCCATGAAAGGAAGATAAGTTTGTCAAGTGTTTATTTTGAGGTGTAGCTTCTGCTCTTTCCCTCCTAATGCCAGGGTTTGGAAATCGGTGTCTGTATATATAATGTTGAGACACCTTCAGCTAAAACTAGTTTTCCTCAGGCCATACTAGTCGAGTTACTAAGACCACCTTCGCTGTCTATGTCGTAGGGAACTGAGATACCAGATCTTACTGTCAGAGGCTTTCAATCAACGAAAGCAGGATCAGCTGTTAAATAGTACGGAGTATCAAACAATCAAGTTCTTACACAAATGACAAGCACAAGCGCAATCTCTCATCTATCTATATTATTCAAAAAGCATTTTTCAAACAAAGGCGGGTAATCAAATTGAAAGCACTATTCAAAGTTCATCAGTGCCTTGTGCGTTGAATCAAAATCAGTCATCCCGGTATCTGGAGCCACACAATCTAGGCTGCAGACTGCATCTCAAATAAAGCAGAAGTCTTCCATAGATCATGAGACTTGCTCTTTTCATTGAGGAACACCTATAACCTTATCTTAACTGCACCCGTGTACTTACAGGTGAAATTGAGGAACAGCTAAACCCATTGGAAGAAATCATTCCATAAGGGATTGCCCACAAATTTTCACTTTCTGGAAATAAACTGTGCAGGTCACACATTTTAGTCTTGCTTTCACATGATTTGAACAGTACGTAGATTGTTCCCGACGTTTAGGTTGGTGATGCTTCATTTTGTGCCGTGGCAAGTGTGATCAAAGAATGTAAATTTTAGCGGATTTTTTAGGCATGTACTATCCTTTCCATGTACATAATCAGGAGGGGCGAACTTAGAAACATAATTTTAGGGTAGCGGATAGCAAAAATCGATAATTTTAACAACTTTTTGGAAGTTTTGGGTAGCGAATTCTACCCCTTGCTCCCCACTCATTTCACATCTTGCTTCCCTGTTCTGCCCACATTTACGCTTCTGTAGTTATTGAATTGGAAAATGATGAAATTTCCATTATAATGAAACTAAAACTCAGTTTAGTAGGTAGAATTAGAGAGAATTGATTTGGACAAATAGAGTAACAAACTCTAGAAATATTTGTAACAACTTTCACTAGTTAGTTACAATGACGTGGCAGCTCAACTAACTCTAACAACTTCATAGCAATACTTAGATAACTTTTGAATAATACACCCCCAAATGGAAATTAGATAATTGCAACCGTCAGAGGGAGAGTAAATATAATAACGAGGATGAGATGAATGTAAATAGGTGAAACTTTTGGCCCACGGACAAGCCGGCTTAGCGGGTTTGAGACGGGATACTAAGTCGGGCCTTGTATGTAGTATGTACCCGCTTACTTTCTGAACAGAATAAGCTAAGGCTATGGAACGACCCATGAACAGCTCTAGTCTAGCTCGACTCTCAATCAAATGGAGACTTAAAAGTGCAAAAACGAAAATATTGGATACAAAGTAAGTGAAGTTGGGATATGACATATGAGTATATGACAACCCAGCAAGTCTCTCTTGTGATGGGCAATATCCGTCGTTATAAACTTACGACAGCTCAACCGATGTGGGAAGATAAGACAAATAAAAACAGAGTGCCTAGAGAGTAGCAATTTGTTTTGTCTTATCTATCCATGCAAGCTTGTATCCGTCACAAATGAGAACTTGCGATGACAACCAACATCCAAAAAAGAAGATATCACATTGTTGAGTAGGTAAGTGTATGTAGTCCCAACTACTTTTCCAAGTTGAAGCTAATCTTTATAAGATTAAAAGGGACTTTTAAGCAAAAAGCATAGAGATCAAGGACAGACAATTTAGGGCACCACATTCAATAGTTCAATCAAATAATAGAGACTTAGGAAAAAGGTTGGGGATACTTCCAAAAGATGTTCGATTTCCATAATTTCAAAAGTTATGGTTTGTGAAAAACTTTCGATAATTTCATTGTAGGTCCCTTTAAATGTACTAATTTAATTATTTAAATATATTTAGATAGGGATCTTTTGTTGTTTGGGTGGTAGACAGGAAAACAAATGAACAATAGTAGGCTCCTTTAGTTTGAAGAAATTAAATTCAAACCCTTTTGTATTTTGTGATAATATGCGCATGCCATTATTATTATTAAAATTCATTTTTTTTAGTCCATATTGTACTGCTATCGGTATTAAACTATTAACAATGTTTGTATAGTTAGATTAGATACTCCGTATGTGGTTGGGCTGTTTGGCCCCTACTAATTAATGGTACTAAACTAATAATGTACCAAAGTTAAAGTGGAATTACCTGATATTGGATTATGTGAGTGTTAGCAAGATGCAACACGAAAATGATATACCAGACTCCAACTCGTCTTACCTAATCATAATTGTATCTACCATTATTATGGAAAACATGCATCATTGTCGTCTTTCTATTATAAAGACGAGATTAAGGAATCAACATATTGAAAGATTATGTAATTCGATAGTAAAATCAAAATTATGCCGAGATTTGAATTAAGATGACTCTGTATGATCAAATGTATCATGTATACATATACATGGGTCTATATCAATGCGAGGCTATATATACGGAGTATTTACGTATTTCCAATAGCTTAGGACATAAAGAATTGAGTGATTGTCTGATCAACAGTGTCCTATGTCATACAATCGTACAGATATACTGATCGTATTCGTGTATAGATTGGAAGACAAAAAAAGGACAGACTGTCTGGTAATTAACGGTATTTATTATCTAAACTATTGAAGAAACCACATGTAATGGGAATAATTGGGTATATGCTCCATATGACCATATATTTCAATGAATGGTAAGAACTAATAACAACGCAAGATATGTGCCTCTAGAGTGTACGGTACATGTATCGATTGTATAACACAGCGACGAAGCTAAGCAAATGTTGGACAGTCCATGGCCCGAGCGAGCTTTTTGAAGAAAGAAAATGCACAATACAAGTAAAATTTTTTCGGATAAACAAACCATAATTAGAAATATAGGTAAGATTAATGTTTCGGCCTAGCTAGGTAGAATTTGAACCTAACCTCGTTCCTCGATCATATATGTAAATCCGCATTTTATGAATTATAATGATGGAATTGAAGACTTGAAGTATACAAGTTATAATTTGTGTAGGTACAATAATTTTGTACGTTTTGTTTAGTAGGTAATGATGGATTTCATTGCCCGGAGACTGAATTCTTGGTGTCTGGTGTGTGGCTTTTTTTTTTTGTCTTTCTAATATGAGGTCTTAAATGAACAAAACATTCGAATCAAAGAAATTTAACAATGTAAAACGTCAATCTCTCAACATATCACGAGGTCAAGAATCCATGAGATGCATATTTATCAGCTTAATTGTATATGAATGTAGATGAAGATGTGTTCACAAAGTTAGCACTAAATCATCGCGCGGCCGAATCTAAAATCGTAAAATCCTACAAATATCTCTTACTAAATCCATTCATTTTTGTTTTTATGAGCAAATACAATTCAATGTCATTTTCACAAAGTTCCCTGCCTCTAGTTAGATAATAGACATGATTTAATTAGTATCTAATTTTCCAAATTTGACACACTTGTGTCCAACTTTAGTGCTCCTATCATCATTTTGTAACCCTATAAGGCTATAATCAATCTCATTTATGTAGCTACACGACTAAATCTACACTAATTATATTACTTCCTCCATTTCATTCAATTCCATACATTTGCTTTATACATTTATATCAATGTTCGTTTTGTTTTGTTCATATTTTTAGTTACATATTAATAAAAATTATAAAAATTTGATATTCATATTATACTCGGTAAGACAATTTAAACAAGATCTACATGACTATCTTTTATGTTATATATTAGAGATTGTATCGAATATTCTCCCCACTTAAGAATAGTGCCCAAAAAGCAAATGTATAGAATTGAATAAAATGGAGGAAGTATATTATAAGACCATCGTATGGTCCAACTATGAAAAGTGACCATTTTATGTTAAAAAGTAATCAACTTGTACTTTAACTAGTTTGTCGCAGCATACTATATTAGCACACGGTAACTCTACTAAATCTAAGGTCATCTAATCAAATACTATCTCTAGTTTTTTTTTTGGTAAACAAATACTATCTCTAGTTCATTCTTGAACATACTAGCAAAATTCACGAGTAATGATTCCATATTTTCAATATTCTTGTAATAGATCTAAAATGGAGAATATTCCATTATGACATCCATTAGATTCAGAATTTTGTACAAGGGGGCCTTAAATATTTGAGCCTCGCTCTGTTAATACACTATTTCATAAGTCACCAACTAAATTAGCAACAAAACAAACAACGTCACCTCAGTGCCTTATCGACTGGTAAGATAAGGGGTGACATGTACGCGTAAATTGAAAAAAAAAACAAACTCCATAGAACACTAAATTAAAGATAAAAGATTGGCATCATTGTTGCTAGGTTGATGATTTCAAGCTTAAAGCTTGGAACAACCATGGAGAACTATTATTCGGCGGCCCGTTTGAGAATGTGGGTTCGAGGTCCGACCCTTGAGGAAAATCTGTACTACTTCCCCATGTAAATTGACGACGATCACCCCTTGCTAATAAGCTGGTAGTGTTCTTCGGGCTTGTTTTCCGGGTTTGACTTGACCCGGTTGACGAAGAGGATAGACTCTCATGGCCCGATTCAGTTTTACGCCTTCTCGGGTTGTGAGTCGAAGGGCCCAAGCTTAAAGTGAGCTCAATTTCACTCTCATCTAACACAGAATTTACATTGTTGTTGGACTCTTCAATGTGTTCTTGAGTGTAAGGCCTTGCAATTGGGCCGGGTTGTAGTATTTGATCATTTTCAGGCCCATGTAAGCCCATCATACTCATGTTGCTTTGATGAGGATTAACATTAGTTAAATTACTCCTTTGCCCCGGGTCTTGACGATTGTAATCTATAGTGAAACCTTTGTTACTATTGACCAAAAAACTTTCTTGTTTTTGTTGATTTAATGCAACATTTTGCATTAGCATCTTCTGCATTCGATACAATCTATGAAGTTCATACACCTGTAGTAGGCAATTAAAAAGTTCATTATAAAACGGTTTTACAATATCTTTACTGTATAACTTCCTTTAAGATAACAGGGAATTTTACAATAACGTTTATGTATTTGGACTTTGGTCATCCTAATATTTAAATGTCGATCCATGTCAACCATTGTTATACAAAAGTATATACGGAATATATCCGTCGTATGAAAAATAAATATATTATTACCTGTTCTTTGAAGGTTTCTTCATGCTTGAGCATGGCCATCCGCATGTAATCCTTATGATCGTAATTCGACTTGATCTTTTCCATTTGAGAGAATAATAAAGAAAAACAAAAGGGAGATGTATTCTTGTAATTCTAGTTCCTGATACACAAAGAGAATAAATTCTTAAGGCATATATATATATATATATATATAGATAATATTACTCTTTAGATTTTATTGTATATATATGGCATATAATTGGTTGAAGCAAACAATAATAAAAATAGTAACAAAACGACAAAAACATGATGAAAACTCTTATTGAGAAAGTAAGTAGGTATTACCTAGATGGCTAGATATATACTTTGTTCATTTTATGTCTTGAAAAATATATGGTTCGTGTAAGTTTACATGTTTATGTAGGGAGCCATGGGGGTAGGGGCCATATGTTATATGAAGATATGAGATGCATATATCCAATAGGATGAGGGGTTGTTGCGTGTAAATGTGTAATTGTCACTCGGTGCTATTCAGTTTCGGTATTTTGCTTTTATGTCGTCTTTTCATTTTACTGTATCGCCTTTTTTTATTTTAATGGCTCGGTGCTACTCAATATCTCAGAAGACTTACTCGCGTTCATAATATCCCATGATAATAGTCAGGATGTTATTCAGATCAAATTTGACTTTAAAATCGAAAATTGTGACAATACAATTACGTTAGATTTCAGAAGCGGCCGATCAAGGTGAGATCATCACATAGGTACACAAGAAAAACACATACATCTAATTCAATAATATCCAAATTGACCTATCAAATCCATAAACAGTAGTTAGAGGAAATCATGAGTTAGCTAGAAGATATTTTATGCAAAATGACATAATATCATTTTTACTAGTTTAAATGACATCCTCATATTATAGATGAAGTAGATGATCACACATTCTTTATCACTTAACGACATAAAACAATATCATTTTGATCTTTCACAATCAAATTTATGTTACTTCTGCATGCTTCAATTGGAAATAATGACTCCATCATAAAGTCATATTTATACGTGATCTTAACAATATTACACATATAATAGATTTTCTACAGTTCACCTTTAAAATTCAATAATTCATTCTAAAAAAACCTAATTTTTTAAATTATAACATAAATTAAAACTCGATATAATCATCAAAAGTCAAATAAAACAATAAATCAGATAGGTCGACAAGTACGATAAATCTAAGGTAAGCATAAAAGATGACTATATTCTTACGAATTTATATCTAATTAACTTCTTATCAGGCAGACCTTAGAAAAAACGTAATAAAAATGATCAACATGAATCTAAATCTTACCTGAGAAAATGATCTAGCAATGGATCTATTGGCTGACCAAATAATAAAATCCACCCTTTTTGCACCTTCTTAGATGTGATTTAGTTGACAGTGAAAGGAGCAAAAATCTCTATGCTATATATAATCCTCAAAATAGAAATAAATAGAATATTAAAATGAAAAGAATAAGAATTTAGAGATCCTCAAGTGTTAGGGTAACACAAAAACCAAGGGAGTTTTATAGTTAATGTTGTTGGGAAAGAAATAGAGAAGTTTGGATTTGTAAAGCATGCCAAACAAGTTTCAGAGCTTTTAACCAATCTTGTTTTAGATTTGTGAGGAAAATGCTTTTGACAATCCCTGCATTTGATGCACTACTTATATACTATTATACCCCTCCCACTACTTTAAAATAATAATGTCATATCCCAAGATATACACACATTATAGGACTTGTAATAATTTTATGTTTTTTTTTAATGTTTAGTTCTTTGGTGTCATATGATTGTTTAGTTTTCCATTTTGTTTGGAAGGGTTGGAACAAATCACTAGCTATACATGCTCACTTCAATATACTACTTTCATTTAGTTTATTGTCATTATTAGATTATGTAGGTTTAATTGATATCACTTTTAGCAATTAATTTGATCAGATATTTATCGAGATTAATCTGAATTTTGAGGTTGATTTACAAATGTCAACAGTATAAATATGAGAGATAAAGTGTTTTGACTTTGGATAAATATAAGTGAAGTAATGAATTTATGTATTCCGATGACTCTTATATTTGTATCAAAAGAAATTAATCAGCCGAATCATTATAATGAAAGCTAACAAGCTTCGTTCACCAAGAGATGACACTAGAAGACCATTCCCAAGCAACAATCACCTTAATTGGGTCAATATCCAATTTTACTCTTAATCTCACCTTATTTAACTTGACCCAGTTTTATCCTCCCAAGCAAAAGGTCACGACCTAGGTCAATATTCCAAGCAAAAGGTCACGACCTAAGTCAATTTCTTGGGTCATTTTACTCCACCTAGGTCAAAAATTGACACAAATTGACCTTCACCAAGTATTGGGTCAAGTTAATCATTGTTCTAATTGTAATTAACTTGACCCAAGCAAGGTTAATTGGGCCAAATTGACCTTGCTTGGGGATGGTCGAAAGGAAGTAGAAAATAAGATTTGTTGGTTGACAGAAATAGTATAAAAAAGGTTTAATTTAAGGATGTATAAAAAGGTAAGGACAAGCGTGGATGTTGTACAAGATAAATCTGACTTAAATCAAGTTATAAAATAGTTTATTTACTATTTCCCCCCTTTAATTACATTGCAATTACTTAATTTAAAGAGCATACGGAATATTAATTATTAAGTGGTTGATTAGTAAAACAAAAATAAGCATGGAATAGCCTAATTTGCAAAAGTATTCAAAGAGTAATAAACAATTCAAGCCCATAATATAAAACAAACAAAAACCTTAATAAAATCCGGCAAGCTAGTGGAGACTCACATGCACTCAAGTATTCTATGTAATCTGATACACCAAATATTTAGTAAATTAATTAATGTCATAATTGATGTTTAAGTTCATAATTTTGTGTCAATCAGAAAGCTAGATCAAGTTAGTGGCATCACCCACCGGGCCCGCCGACACACTGATCTTCACCGTACGATCTTAAGGGTACCTCTTGGAATAGTCCAAAAGTTCTTAACTACGGAGTACATGATCTTGAATCCATTCTTATCTTTCTTAAATTAGTTTAGCTTAATTAATTATCCTATAAAATTCTTAATAATGTAGCCAAAAAATTTATTTGTATTGTTTACCTATTGTTTTCTTTTTGCACTTGAACTTGTATATCCCATAATTGTACATTTGTACCACAGAGAAATAAAATTCGACCTCTTAAAAATAGCAAATTTATATTTTTAATGCGATTAAATATAAGCAAATTACAGTGATATCAGTATAATATAAGTTGACCCAAGTGTTTAGGGATCATAGTTCTTTTGTTTTGCACCTTATATTTGAAGTACGACTATGAGTAGACTTGGCAAAACTGACCCGACTCGAATAAATATCTGAATGTTTATTGTGTTGCAATCTGATCATTATCCCTAAATAACAAACCCAAAATTGACCTAGCATGAACTCTATCAAACCCGACCTGCATGACCTGAATTGACCTGGCTTGAACCCACCCCGGTTGACCCGTTTGTTAACTCTAGATAGGAGTAGTGAGTTTGTAAAACGGTAACAAAATTTTTAGTTCTTAGTTAACTTCAACAACTCATTATTTTTTTGGTTCAAATGAGCGCATTATGTCGCGGGTGAGAAACGAACCCCTAATTTCATGGCTGAGATAAGAGAGATTTTACAACTTGAGCCAACTCTTGTTCTCACTTTAATAACTCATTCTCAAGATAGGTAATTTTAAGTCGAATTTGGTGGAAGATAAGTAAAACAAGATTATAATAATTGGCTTACTAGTTTGATTCAATTACTCAAATGTTCAACAACCATGTTTAGGAAATAAAACTAATTAGATGATGATAATGGAGGCTTAGTTTGAATGTACTTTGAATTTGAATATAATCAAATAATGAATAAGAGTTAGTGCTCATATAATGGTGGGTTATATGAACTGTGATGTGATATGGTCGGTCTAATCTGGTTGGTTTAGAGATAAATAAATGGGATTAGTATTAGTATTATCTAACACAATGATTGTGGGTGTTTAAATGGAGCATGTCTGCATGTGGATAGAGTGTCATAAGAATCTATGATTTCAAACCATGTACTTTCTAACTGGCATCCAGCTTTATTTGCTTTTAATTTAATTTGATCTATTAAACAAATTAAATAGATTTTGTAATGCCTACTTAATTATTTTTGCATGATCAGATTTCCACTTTGTTTGCTAGAGGAGTATATTCGATTATTCGAATGTCACTTAGATTTCACATATACTTGGGAAAAGTGAGACATATCTCTGCAATTGCATTTAACTACTTGCATTTTACAAGCATACCATTTGTAAGCTTTTTTTTTAAGATAATAAAATTTGTTGTCTAATTATCTTTAAAAAGCTAGCTAATTTTTCCTTTAATGATTTTCGAAGTAATAATAACGATGCTAGCTACCAATAATAAGGTCATTATGTACGGAGTAACAATAATTACATTTGCTTAAGAATCAAAATCAATCATACATAATGAACTTGTGTACAAACCCAGAATACTCTGATGATGATCAGAAGATGAAGATGATGATGATGTATGAGAGACGAGAAAGAAGAATTAATAAGAAAGAATTAAATTTTTATTACTAAGAATTATGTATATGATTGATTACAAGATGAGCTTATATATTGCTCTTGTTTCCATAACAGAATATTAACCAAACCAACTAACTCAAGGTTTATAACTAACTTGAGTCAATAGTTAGTTAATCAACTAACTAA
>JAGPOY010000956.1:5333-24945 GCA_018983105.1 Silene uniflora
AAAAATGAATGTCTCGATTTCTCACTTGCCAATATTCGAGCCCTTCATTCCCGAAGGATGTAATATACTCCAAAAACTACCTTACCTCGAACCAAACAAGATTATAAGTAGACTCGATGGCGACCCTCGAGTCATAGACAAAATATTTCATTTTTCATCCTCGTCCATATCAAAACTGAAAAAAAAGGCCAACTTAGAGTGGCCTGAAGGACTTGGAAAGATCTCGTCTTTCCAAGCCCTGGTCGCACTAGTTTGGATTTCCATTAACCGGGCCCAAAAGTTACCGGCACAAGCGATGGCTACTTGTACAGTGCCAGTTGACAGCAGGGTCCGGTTCAATCCGCCTTTATCACCAGACAAATTCGGGAACCTAGTTCTACCGCTAGTTCCGAAATCTAATGTGAGCAAGTTACTTGAGAACGGGTTGGGCCGAGCTGCTATGTTAATCCACCAAGGTGTAGCCGGCTACGACCACAATGTAGCGGCTGAAACCATGAAGGCAATAATGAATAAACCAATTGTGATAGGCGTAGATAAGAAGTTTGGGAACAACGACAAAATTAATATGCTAAATTTTGCATGGGCCTCGAAATTTGATATATATGGAGTTGATTTCGGGTTGGGAAAACCGGTGGCGGTTCCGCGTGGGAAAGGTAATAGGAAGGATGGCGTCGTGGTTGTCAAGGCGGCCTGTGACGGTGGCGGGAGTATTGATTTGGAAGTGTCCTTGTGTGCAGATAGCATGATTGCCCTTGAGTCCGACCAAGAATTCATGGAATTTGCGTCTTCTCTTTAATTAATTTGAGCCTCCACAATTATTATGATTGAATAAATTGTACGGAGTATTGATTTCTCACAAATTCTCCTAAGAGACGGTATCAATGTATCATGTAATACGTTTGATTCATGTTATTTTTTTTTATTTTTTTTTTTTTTGGTAACCCAAGGGAACACCCGAACACCCTGCAAGCCCGGGGATCAGGTAAGTCATCAAGGTTGCCCTTGATGGCAGGTAATACCGCAGCACGTACTCCCGTGTAGGGAGTCGAACCCGGGACCTCTCAATTCATTGTCATTTTGCAATGCTTTGAGGCACTCCCGCACTCCACTACACTCAAGCCACCATGTTATTTTTTTTTTAGTTGGTCGTTTCCTTGCATTTTCCTTGAATAAATAAATTTAAAGGCTAAATTACGAATAACCACCATGTATTTGCGTATTTTTACAAATAATCAGCATGTATTTCCGTTTTTACAAATAATAACCCCCAGACGTTTACGTATAGTCCCCAATCACCACCGTATATGTGCACCGATACTCGTTTTTCATATTTTCCGACTCGTTAATAAAAGATTGGCGTGGAATACCCATATTACCCCCACTTAAATTCGCCAACTCCATCCCAAACACAATCATCCTTAATTCCACCAAATCAATTTACACATTCAAGCCATTAAATAACCAGCTAATCTATGTTCAAAAACAACGTCATGAACAAAATTACACGCACCACGATTATTACCAAACCACCAAAATATCTCAAATTTTCACCATTAAAACATGAACTTCTGCCACCATTACTACTATTATACTACACTCTTCCAAATATGGTAAATCCAAATTTTGCTCAAAAAAGTCCAAATTTTAATGGGTCATCCATAAACGGGTCGAAGATCGGATTTTTCAACTGATAATTAATCATCATTAACATAAGAAAAATCAAAACTTTTTGAATTTTTTGGACTTAGGAAATGAAATTGGGAGACAAAATAGACGGGTCAAACGAGTCGGACATTCCTGAAGATTGAAGAAGGGACCGAAACAGAAACTGGGGCGGGTCTAGAAATGGATGTAGGTTTGGAAATCGGGTTAACTGGACATGCAGATGAGGTGTTTGATGAAAGTCCTAGGTGAATTTTAGCATTTCTAATTAAGGAAATAGCGAGATTTTTTGGCTAATGCTAAGTGTATAATGTCATTTTGCTCATGGTTTAAGAGAATACGAAGTATAACCCATGATTTTGATGGATTTACGTTTTGGATTCTTGAAAATACTAAACTTGATGCTTCAAATGACTCCATTTTGAGGGATTTTGGGTTTTGAAATTATAAATGGATTTGGGGAATTGGGAAAAATGTGATTGAATATGGTGTAGGTTGTGTTTTAGATTAAGTTGGTGAATATAAGGGGATAATATGGGTATTTTGCGTCAATCTTTAATTAAAGAGTCGGAAAATACGAAAAACGAGTATTGGTTCAGATATACGGTGGTGATTGGGGAGTATACGTAAAAGTATGGGGGTTATTTGTAAAAACGGAAATGCATGGTGGTTATTTGTAAAAATACGTAAATACATGGTGGTTATTTGTAATTTATCCAAATTTAAATTATGATTCGCACAATAGTATGATGTATGTCCATGAACTTCTTAGATTACCAATTATCGCTTCTTCGCACAATAGTATGTTGTATGTCCATGAACTGAAACATTGTTACAGAGAAGCTAACAGAGATGCAGCCTGCAGACTAGTTAGCAAATCAAGGAGTAGAATCGAGTAAATTGTATCCATTGTTGATTTTCCAACTGTTGATCTTCGTACCATTCTGCGCGAAGATATTTTGGGAATTGCTATCTCCCGTGTAGTAGCTAATTAACTTTCGGGGCTTGCCCCTCTTTTGCACCAAAAAAAAAAATTACATTTGATGTTCAATTCTGTATCTCACTCCATACATATTTTGACTAAGAGCGATAATGCTCCACACTGCTCCACAAGATCACGGTCTCACTCCCCCCTCTAGCTTATCATTTGTTCCGATATTTCCCTCAAACTTTGTAAATTCTCCTTTTAGACGGTTCTCAAATTAAAACAGATCGTTTTACGATAAAATGTAAAAAGTTTTCTAATAAAAAAGTGACCATCAATTTATTTTAAAAAGTTTTTTATTAAAACAAGTCAACTTTTATTTCCAAAATTGACATTTTTCTCGTTTTAAGTTAAAACCGTCTTACCAGATACTAAGTGGTCAAACTTGACCTTCCTTCTATTTTTCAACTCTCTGTACATCAGTTCGCATTGTCGCATCACATACTTCAACAGTCAACCCTTCCTTCTTCGAACAAACCCATTTACCCATTTTGCGATCTTCGAATTATGGAGAAAATGGAGAGATTAAGGAGCACATTAATGGCGTCCATTGTTGCTTATCTGCTGCTATGTGTAATGGTGATTCAAGTGAAATCTGACAGTTCAGATCACCATTACAAAGCTGGTGATCATGTACCTCTTTATGCTGATAAAGTTGGACCCTTTAATAATCCAAGGTTTATTTTTCACTTTTTATCTATAAATGTGTAATTTGTTGCAACTGTATGATTATCAAGATTACGTCAGTGGCAGATTTAGAGGGGCTAGCAGGAGTAGCAGGGGTGCCCGACTCCTGAACAATGGAAAATGTTCGATATTTTTCTAGTATACCTTATTCCATTAATAGTTCTCCTCCTAGTGAAAAATCCTGGTTCCGCCACTGATTATATAGTTGTTAGAGCTTTAATAATTTAAGGTTTCTTTTCTTCTTGATTTTTCACCTTTAATGTATAGATGTTTAATTTTGTTTCGATTTTATGATTTAAGGTTACATCAGTGACGGATTTAGAGGGGCTAGCAGGGATGGTCGTCGACCCCTGAACAATGGGAAGTTTTCGATTTTTTTCTAGTATATCTTACTCCATTAGTAGTTTCCCCTCCCCTAGCGAAAAATGGTAGCTCCGCCACTGATTATAGTTCATTAAAGATTAGAGCTTTTCTTAGAATAGATAGTTTAGATGATTTTAAGTTTGTATGGATGATTTGGGTTCGGACTTAATTGGTGGTTAGTCTAGCGATTGTGTCACATGATTAGGTTCATCATGTCCATTGAAAATTTTTGTGGTAGTACAAGATTCATGTTTTGTTTATATATTGGATTGTAGTAGAGTTGATTTCTAAGCTCTTGATTGTGTTTTTCGATGCCTAATTTGGTCGATTATGAATGTTATCTGCTAGTTACACTATGGTTTTCCTTCCATTTTGGTGCATACTTTCTTTGTTCAATACTTCAATACGTCAATATATGTATTTCGTTACTTTACTTTTTGGTATGTACTCCATTCCGTTATTTGTTTACCTTTGTTCAAAATCTCCCTTTCCAAGAAAAAACTAAGCGAAGGGAAATAATTGAGTGACACAAGGGCAGTATATGTATTCCATATGCTTGAAGACACTCTCGTTCCAAAGTGTCATATATTTTAGTCTGAAAGTTGATGTGTTAACTTTTGTTCTTCATTAATCTAATTTACTCGTATATGATGATTTTCTTTTCAGTGAAACATACCGCTTCTTTGATCTGCCGTTCTGTTCTCCAGGCACAACTCTTTTCAGATTAGATTTTGCTTTTACACGTTTTTCACTTGGTTGAGGTATTTGACATCGTAGATCTACATCTTCTCAACAACAGATCATTTCAAAGAGAAGAAGGCAACTCTCGGTGAAGTATTGAATGGGGATCGTCTGGTTAACTCTCCTTACAAACTTGACTTCTTAGTTGACAAGGATTCAGAAGTTGTTTGCAAGAAGAAGATGACAAAGGATGAAACAGTTAAGTTTAGAGATGCAATATTAAAGGATTACTACTTTCAAATGTACTATGATGATCTGCCGGTTTGGGGTTTCATTGGCAAAGTGGAGACGGAAGGAAAACTTGACGCAAAGGAGTACAAGTTTTATATGTATAATCATATTCATTTTGTCATATATTATAACAAGGATCGTGTTATCAAGATCCATTCTCGCGGTGATCCCAGGGTTTTGGTGGACATTACTGACGATAAAGATGTTGATGTGGAATTTTTGTACACGGTAAAGTGGAAGGAGACAAACATCCCTTTTGAGAAAAGGATGGATGTATATTCAGAGTCCTCTTCTCTTCCGCATTATCTACAAATATATTGGTTTTCCAACATAAACTCGTGTGTGACTACTACTCCTAACCGGATTTCTTGCCACAATTCTCATGCGAGTCCTCAAGAATGATTTTGTCAAGTAAGTAATTTAATGGGAACTTATTTCTTTCTCTTTTATAATCGACTTCATGTTTTCGAGTCTAATGCCCTGGGAAGTTTAGGTATCAACATGACGAGGAAACAGTTGGGGAGCATGAAGAAACCGGGTGGAAATATATACACGGGGACGTATTTAGGTTTCCGAAATACAGGTCCTTGCTTGCTGCTTCTCTTGGGTCTGGCATACAGCTGGTTACTCTGTAAGCTTGTTGTGTTTTTTGTTTCTCGAGTTACGTGTGCATCCTAGTAAGATTAATTCTAATGTACATACTGTATTAATCCCCTGTGTGCTATTTGTTCAGTATGGTGTTCATAATCGAGGTTTCATGCTCACTGCCCTTGTTGTCACATACGCTCTCACCTCTGGGATTGCTGGTTATACAGCAACCTCCTTTTACCGCAAACTGGAAGGATCAAGCTGGGTATGAGCTGATGAATGAAAGCAAATTACTTCCATCTCTCTCCATCCCTTTTAAATTGTCTCTATTTGACGTTGCTGGCCATACGGCGTTGACTTTGACGCTATTTCCTCAGTCTATAATAGCTACAAATTGTTAATTATGATAATTATGAAATTAGTAGTTTTGATAAATCAAATGTGGCAACTTTTACATTGTGGAGAAATTGGTTTGCATTCAATATTCATCATGCATGTGTTATATGGGGAATTAAGGAGAGAGGGATTGCATAACTGACTCAGTATTTATTGATATTTTGCTCGGGTTATTATTCAGGTGAGGACCCTCGTATTGACCGGTTGCCTATTTTGTGGGCCACTGCTTTTGATGTTCTGTTTCCTTAACACCGTTGCACTTGCCTACAATGCTACCGCAGCTCTTCCTTTCGGGACGATTGTTGTCCTTTTTCTTATCTGGGCCCTTGTGTCATTGCCATTGCTTATATTGGGTGGAATTGCTGGAAAGAATAGCACGGCTGAGTTCGAAGCACCTTGTTGGACTAATAAGCTTCCCAGAGAAGTTCCTCGTCTCCCATGGTACAGGGGAACCCTTCCTCAGATGGCAGTGGCTGGTCTTTTGCCATTTAGTGGAATATACATAGAACTGTACTATATATTTGGCAGTGTTTGGGGTCACAGGCTTTATACTATATACGGCTTGCTGTTCATCATCTTCATTATTTTGATTATCGTCACTGCTTTTACTACTGTGGCATTGACATACTTTCAACTTGCTGCGGAAGATCACAATTGGTGGTGGAGGTATAATATAATCTCCTTTCTGGCCTTGTAACTCTGCCTTATAAATTATAATTGCATTATGTCAGTTTTGTGCTCACAGATACTTTGTATACATCATATGTTCAGCATCGTGCCTTAGCTAGACGCCCTAGACCTAGCAGGCTAGCAAAACTACCCGGGATAAATTACCTGACCCGAAATGATCCAAATCCCAAATAACTTGATTTGACCTGTGTAACTAGTCTTACTCAACCCGAACGCAAACATACACAAATTAACCTGTATTTGAACTAACCCGATTCGTACCTTTACCTGAATAACCCGTTTGAGAGGTCTAGTCTTGGCCTCTTGGGCATATTCATATTAGCTTTTTCTCTTCTTTCTCCTGGCAAAGGTGTCACAAAGGGCAGAGTGAGAAATTGTTGGGGAGTCGGGGGGAAATGGTGGGAGGGAGGGGTAGATTTGATGGCATTTTCTTTCCAAATCTTTCTAATTTGGGAGTGATATTGTTTATCAAAGATGAAGGAAAATGGATCCTTCTTGTCCTCCTTGATTTCCCTTCCGAACCATATGTCTTTAACAATGAAAGTTATGTGTTTCCTTTCTCTCTGGATCCTCCCATTAAGCACACTGCTCAACTATTTAGCGTCAAAATATTACACATTTCGGTCCAGTAGTATGTTTTCCAGATTCCTGCCGAATCATAGGGCTTTACATAAACTAGGTTAACCGTTCTAAAAGAAATTCTCTTCCCGCGCATGCTTGGATTGAGGAATGAGGACCTGAGCTAACCGGACAAAGGGGGGATATGGTGCTAGAATATGGATGTGTTACTTGTATCGTTCTTGCCTTCCACATGCATTCATCAAGTCCAACACACATCAATGTCTCCCGTAAACCAAATACTAACCCTCATGTTGTATAAGATGAAAATTTTCATCTGTAGTTTCAGATCATCCTCTATCTGCTATCAGTTTATCGAACTTATGTGGTTCTTGTTGTTACAGATCGTTCTTATGTGGCGGTTCCACTGGGCTGTTCATTTATGGCTATTGCTTTTACTACCATTATGTCCTCTCTGATATGACGGGTTTCATGCAATCATCATTCTTCTTTGGCTACATGGCCTGCATTTGCTATGGCTTCTTCCTCATGCTTGGTACTGTTGGGTTTCAAGCATCACTGCTTTTCACCCGCCATATCTATCGGTCTATCAAATGCGAGTAGAAAACAAGCATTGTGTACAATTATGGCATCGGCTATAAGAAAAGTAAATGTTGGACAATCTTAACTTAGGCGAGTTTTGTCCTGCTACTCATGTACTGGGTACCATTTTCCAGAGTTTCATTGTATTAGTAATTTGTAGCAATGTGGCAACATTCAGGTTTGTCTCAGCTCTTGTTCGCATTCAAGATGCCATAGATGTTTTGTTGAATCATGTACGATAAATTTAGGTTACTTTTATCTGAACGGGCGAAACACACTTATCCACGGCCCACTGGATAAATCGTCTAGGACGTCCAATGCGCGCCCCTCACTAAGGGTGTTTTCCTTGTGGAATTAGAACAACTTAATCGGAACTGAGAAACTTGAATACCAAAAAATTTAGTGAATAAAACCTTATACTCTGATCCAGGCATACTGATACTCTGTAATCTCTCCGTTCAATAATTTGTTTACCTTTTATATTCTTTCTCGGGGAATTTCAATCAAAGGTAAACAAATAACCGATAAATAGAGTATAAGATACAATCCTTAGCTTATCTCATCAAAAATTTGACATGATTCAATGGTGATCATACGTCAGACCTTGAAATGAGCAGATAAAATGATTGAGACAATAGCTCGACTGCTCGACATAATTACTAAATCCAACCCGATCTTAACCCAAAACAACAAATGATCTAATTCAGATTCGAATCAAACCGAAAGTTTGCCCTAACTAGACTTGGTAAAATTGACCCGACCCGAATAACTTGACCCAAACCCGCCCTAACACCAGAACTCAAGACCCAAACCAGTATAACCCGACCGAGTTTTTATTGTTGAAAAATGATTATTCTCAACAAATAACTTCATAATAGTTGACCCGAGTCCCGAAAATGGCTCGAACCCGAATGACCCGGCCCAGCTCACCCGAAATCTGCAGACTCGAAATGACCCGACCCGATTGACTCGTCTGCCAGGTCTAGCCCTAGCCCCTAACCCACCAAACCCAAACCAATCTTGTCAAGAGAATCCAAACCCAATACAATCTAAAAAAAATTCTAATTTAACCCAATCTAAAACCGACTCGACTAATTCAAACCCGACCCGACAATCCCCATAAAGCCCACGATCAAACCCACAAACCCAACAAACTCTATCACTAACTTGATCGTCATCAAATACAAATTATATCTTCAACGTTGTCCCCTTTTTTACTTCCATCTCTTCACTTCTACCAATAAACATCGCAATCCATAAAACCATGGAGAAACCGAAGGTCACTTCAATGGCGATCATTCTCGCCATCGTTGTGACGTTATTTTCCGGCGTAAGATCCGACGGTTCGGATCACCGTTACAAAGCCGGCGATCAAGTTCCTCTTTACGCCAACAAAGTCGGCCCTTTCCATAACCCTAGGTCTCTCTCAATCGATTTTCCTCTCGATTTTTGCTTCATGATCTAATTTCGTTATCAATTGTTGATGTTTGTTGCTTTAGAATCGTATTTTAGTTAAGGTAATTGACTTTGAGGTGATCGTCGCTTGAGTCGAGGCTTGATTTGAATTAGTTTCGTCAGCGTGCTTAATTTAGCTAATTTCAGGTTATAGGTTAATGTAGTATCTTGATAATCATATTTATGTGTTGTTGTTGTTGGAGGTTTAATTTCCGGATTTTAGCTAAGAGATTATTTGAGGTGATCATCCAGAGAATCGCGGTTTAATTCGAATAATAGCGTGTTTATAGTAGCTAATTTGAGATAATTAGTATCTTGTTTTGTGATATATCATGGTTTATCAGTTTATGTACTGTTATTCAAGGTATATTTTTCGTATTTTAGCTAAGAGAGATGATTAGAGGTGATCATCAAGAGAATCGTGGTTTAATTTGAGTTATAGCGCGTTTATAGTAGCTAATTTGAGGTTAGTGATTGCTCATTGATTGCTGGAGTATCATATTTTTGAGATAATCTTATGGATTGTTCTCGTTTTAGCTAATAGAATGGATTTGAGGTGATCATCAAGACAATTGAAGATTAATTTGAATTATTTTGTTTTTAGTGGCTAATTTCAGGTTAGAGATTTCCAGAGTGCATACTTTTGTGATAATCATGTTGATTTCTTGTTATTCGAGAAGAGAATTGATTTGTGATCATCAAGGGAATCAGAGCAATTTGAATTATATGTACACTTTGTAGTAGCTAATTGGAGGTTAGAGATTAGCTAGATGCCAAGATGTGGTAAAATTTGTATTGCATTTAGTTTAGATTTGTAGTTCGGCTGGTTTTGTGAGGATTGATATTGGTGGTGGAACTTGGCGGAGTTGCATTGGAAAGTTGTTGTTTTCCTTGGACTATGTTAGAGCTCAGCGGATGTCAGTTTGCTGAAGATATAGGATGAATTCTCAGCATTTGATCTTGGGCTAATGCTACCATCATTTACTAATCATATCTCATTGTGGAGCTTGAGTAAAATATATGCCAGATGCAACATGTTTCACCTAGTAATGTCCTATGTTGAAGCTTCATGATATGAAATTGTTGAGGTGGTTGGAAAAAGTAATGCTTTAGAAAGCTTATGTTTTGTTTTATTATGATAGAGAAGTTATGATTGACTCATTGTGGTTGGCCTTTGGCTTTGTTGGTTTAAATTTGAAGGGCGTAGTTTTATGATGTTTCAGGAGGATTAAATTGTAAATATTTGTACTTCTTTACGATATTTGAAGCTAGGTTTTATCACTTGATTATTAGCAGCTTTAAGGCCAGAGTTTGTATCTCAGGCATTTTTCAGGTTGCTTCCATGTACTTTTTCAAGTTTCAATATTCACGTTGGTTTAGGATTTTAATAAATTCTTAGGCTACTTGGGATCAGTAGATAGAGCTCTACTATCTATAAAGCAGGTATGTGAAAGAATCAAGCTTTTGAGCTTATTGAGTGCTAAGGTTACTGGTTAGGCGAATGAGATTACTTAAAAAGTACATGATCTGTGAAAGATCCCAAATAGTGCGGCAGTTCTTGATTGTCAAATCATGTAACAACTTATGTATGTCCAAGTCTTAGGGAATTGAATTCAGTTGGTCATGTGCTCATGTCCAGATCATTATTAATGTGATTGCGAAAGATGAGAAAGCACACTTTTGTGAATGTTTTGGGATTTTAGCCTGTTAGTAGAATATTAGAATCACAGCTTTTGAGTGTGAAGACCATTACGTGGCTTAGAGTACTGTTTGCGGTATGGTGTTTTCTATACTGAGTTTGGATTATTAGCCAATTTGGTGTGTATGATTCAGTAAATAAGGTATAGTAGTTGGTGATTTAAATTGTCCTTATCAGAAAGATCAGTCAGTTTCTGACATACCATCAACTTTCCCGTGGCTTCCCCCATTTAGTTTATTCTAGAAATGTACCCATTATTGATATGCACTGTCTTTGAGTCTCTGATCATTAACAAGAAGCAGATTTAGAAATTAGATATTCAACTGCCACGCAATGATTTTTCCGCTTGGCAATGCGTCTGATTGACTGCAGTCTCCTTGTTCAGTTTGTTAGGGGAGGATAGGGCTTGTTGTATTTAACTGCACCAGCTTCTCTTTGTTTACTTCGTTGTTAAGTAAGTTATAGTTTATTATTTTTTGTGCGATTGGTTTATGCTAATTGCTTGGATTATTTAATCTCATTTCTGTTCGATTGTTCCTGCAGTGAAACATACCGCTATTTTGATCTTCCGTTTTGCACTCCAGGTTAATATCTTGGTCAACTATATTGTGCGCTTGAACCTTTTGCATTCAACAGAAATTAGATTTCTTTGCTTTTGTATGTAGCTCATTTCAAAGAGAAGAAAGAAGCTCTTGGTGAAGTATTGAATGGAGATCGTCTAGTCAGTGCTCTCTACAAGCTTGATTTCCTGGTGGATAAGGATTCTGAAGTCATTTGCAAGAAGAAGTTGACAAAGGATGACATAGCTAAGTTCCGGGATGCAGTATCGAAAGATTACTACTTTCAAATGTATTATGATGACTTGCCGATTTGGGGCTTTTTGGGTAAAGTTGACAAGGAAGGAAAGCTAGACCCTAGTGAATACAAGTATTATCTATATAAGCACATTCATTTTGACATCCTCTACAACAAGGACCGGGTGATTGAAATCAATGTTAGGACTGATCCCAACTCTCTGGTGGACATTACTGAGGATAGAGACTTGGATGCAGATGTAGAGTTTATGTATACAGTGAAGTGGAAAGAAACAAACACTCCTTTTGAGAATCGAATGGATAAATATTCCCAGTCTTCCTCTCTTCCTCATCATCTCGAAATTCATTGGTTCTCCATTATAAACTCCTGTGTTACAGTGCTCTTGCTGACAGGATTTCTTGCGACGATTCTCATGCGTGTGCTCAAGAATGATTTTGTCAAGTAAGAACTTAAATATAACCGTGTATACATTCATTAGTCTTTTTGCCATGTTTTACTTCTAAATAACAAATTGCAAACATGGTTGACAAGTAGCTGTTTCTTTCAAGTCATGCTGTTGTTTACAGTGGCTGTTTTGTTCTTAAAGTTTAATAGTACTGATGTTTAATATTATAGTTAGTGCTAATTATTTTGTTAATTTGGTGAAAAGGTATGCACATGATGAGGAAACAGCTGAAGATCAGGAAGAAACTGGATGGAAATATATTCACGGGGATGTCTTTAGATTTCCCAAGTACAAATCTGTCCTGGCAGCTGCTCTAGGATCTGGTACCCAGCTGTTCACTCTGTAAGTATTTGGTTATCTTTTGTTGTGTTTATGGACTGGGAGGAGTTGCACATCTAAACCCGTCTTCAATTTGTTTGCAGCACGATTTTTATATTTCTCCTAGCACTAGTTGGGGTGTTTTATCCATACAATCGAGGAGCCCTATTCACAGCATTGGTCGTCATTTATGCTCTCACTTCTGGAATTGCGGGTTACACTGCAACGTCCTTTTATTGCCAGCTTGAAGGAGCTAATTGGGTATGCAATATGTTTCAGCCTACCACCTTCTAATTGTGCTCATTTTAGTAGAAGCTGGTGATTTTAAGAAATTTTGTAGCATAACCTACTAACATTTTATTTTCTTTATTTGATTCTGGCAGGTTAGAAATTTGTTGTTGACTGGTTTCCTATTTTGCGGACCTTTGTTTCTCACCTTTTGCTTCCTGAACACCGTGGCGATAGTTTACACTGCCACTGCCGCCCTTCCTTTTGGTACCATTGTGGTGATAATCCTTATCTGGACACTTGTAACTTCACCACTGTTGGTATTGGGTGGAATTGCTGGGAAGAATAGCAAAGCAGAGTTCCAAGCACCTGTTCGCACTACCAAGTACCCTAGAGAAATTCCACTGCTACCATGGTACCGAGGAACCGGTCCCCAAATGGCCATGGCAGGATTTTTGCCTTTCAGTGCAATTTATATAGAGCTGTACTACATATTTGCTAGTGTGTGGGGCCACAGAATTTACACAATCTACAGTATCTTGTTCATCGTCTTCATTATTTTGATTATCGTCACAGCCTTCATCACTGTTGCTTTGACATACTTCCAACTTGCTGCTGAGGATCATGAATGGTGGTGGAGGTATGCTCTAAATTGCAAGTTTTTTCATCATCTGAGTGCTTTTATTAACTTTTGATTGCATTATTTTACTTTAGATCTCCCACCCTACATTATCTTAATCACTATGATATTCTGCATGTTTCTTCTGGATCAATCTTTATCAACAAAGTACGTGTGTGATTACAAATCTATGTCGAAATGTCGATGCTCTGTGTAGTCAATTGTGATTATGGACCTCAAGTTAGTCCAATAGGTGCAACTAATTTGTTCACAAGCTAAGACTTCCTTTCCTTCTCATGATTTTGAGACATGGTGAGTCTATTTGACAAGTCTTAGCTCACAATTAACCCCTTGTTTAGACTCTGAGATTTTGAGGGAAGGGAAAGCAGGAGGTGGGGGAATCACTTGTTTCTATAGTTGGTCGGGTTCGGGTTCGAGGGAATTAAGGAGATCTATTTTCCCTTTTACAAGTCAAATTAAAATGGTAGGTAGGAAAAAATTTTGGAGGGACAAAACACCATATCTGAATTCCCCCTCCTCCTATAATGCCAACCACTAAGGCATACAATTGATAGTTGATAGTTTGATACCAGTTCTGCTATCCTTTATGTGATCGTACCTTAGGTGTTACAGGTCATTTTTAGAACTGATTGCTGATCTTATAGAACTGATTCCGAATAATTTGGTTTTCTCCATGACAGGTCATTCCTATGCGGTGGCTCCACAGGGCTCTTTATTTACGGCTATTGCTTGTACTACTACTATGCACGCTCCGACATGACAGGCTTCATGCAAACATCGTTTTTCTTCGGCTACATGGCGTGCATCTGCTACGGCTTCTTCCTCATGCTCGGAATGGTTGGATTCCGAGCAGCTCTCCTATTTGTCCGCCATATATATAGGTCTATCAAATGCGAGTAGATGGATGTTACAACTTTGACGTCCACACCTACAATATCTTTTTGTTTACTAGATTTAGTAGAAAGGCGATGTTTGTATTTTCACAAATGCCTGATCTCATTCAGCAAAAGAGTTTATAACCTCTATGTAAACTTCCCCTTGTTATTTTTCTTAGTTTGCAATACATCGACTTCTTTCCTCGCAAAACTAGCTAAAGTATATTGTTTAGTTGAAAGATTAAGAAGCAATATTTTCACTTCTTTCCTAGATGTTCGTCGTAAACTTGTATTTGTTTAATGAGATCAATGAGATATAGACTTTCATTTGTGCCACCAAGTTACCGCGAGGAGTAGGACTGAACTCTATGGTTGTTTCACTGCTTCTACCATTTACGCTATCAAGCCGGCTTCCGGAGAATTTTGAAAGCCTTTTCTTTTATTGAAGTAGAAGTATTTTTTACGTGCAATTGGTTCTTCCTATAAATGAGACGAGACTTTTGTCATTTTCTAGGCATATTGAGAAAGAAAAATCGTCCTAGGAAGCTGAATAGGATTACTCACTCCATTGCAAAATCTGCGATAGCTTGACCACCTATTTTTTTTAATTTTTTTTTTTGAAGATGACCTATTTTTCTCTTACTATCCAAAAAAAAAAACGAGAAAGAAAAATGTTCCTAAAAATAATAATGCACCAGCCGGGAATCGAACCCGGGTCTGTACCGTGGCAGGGTACTATTCTACCACTAGACCACTGGTGCCTTTGTTGAATATTCTGATCCTCGAATTTAATTATAGCCTTTTTGTGCTTGTGTTTTGACTTTTGAGACGCATCAAAATGGAGTTACGTGAGGTATATATATATTTTGAGTAAATTTGACTATTTTACCCCAATTACTGGGTTATTGAAGGTTGTAATCCGAGGGGTCGTTTGGTTTAAAATGAATGAATCTAATGAAATGTAGTAGTACCATAGAAGTATGAAGTCTCAACTTCCGAAGCCATTCCTTAAAATTGTTTGGTTCAATTTGGGGTGGAGACAGAATCCATTGGGTATGTTGACAGACTGACAGTACAATGCTACAAGCTTACAATGTAACTTCTAAAAATCTCTTTAGTCGAGCCCATGGCTCCTGAATAAAAAAGTTAAACGTCAGAAATCAAACACCACCAAGATTTCCAAACAGATCTAGTACAATATATCGCATTGGTTTGATCACGATTACATAACACGGACTAACATCAAGAAAAACCTTTGACAACCACCACAAAAGGCAAAAACCTATCCTTAACAGGATTCTAACAAAGCTATTCTACTGGCTTATCGGGTGTCTATCGGCCTGCTTTCTGTAGCTGACATTCACATCTCCATAGACTGAGGTGCTGATGAAGTCTTTGATTTTTTTTTCTTCTTCTTTTTCTTATCATCATTAGACTTCTTCTTTGGTTTTGTTTCCGGAGCAGGTTGCGTGCTCTGCAAATGCTGATATATGGCAGCTAAAGGATTGGACTGGAAAGTAGGATTGCTAAAGACAGTCTGCAGCCTATTTGCTTCCTGCAAACTACAAAAATTGGAAAATAATAAGTTGATGTATGAAGTAATTCCAGAAGATGATGATATTTCGAACCATAAAAACTTATATGAGACGGTTTTACACGTGGGAGTGTGGGACCAAACATGTGCCAAATACATATGTGCAAAATACTCACACTAATGTCTGTCTGGATTTGCACTTTTTTCCAGGCTTTGGTAGAGGAACAGGTCCCTTGCGTTGAGTGGAGAGTTCAGGCAATATCTCAGCAAGCTCGGAAAGGTCATACGCTTTTAAAGTTTTCTGACGTTTCCTGGCATTCCTGCTTTTCTGTACACGAAGAAGAATCTAAGTGATTACATGTATCTAAGCAATTACTGAGAAACTAATTAACGAAAAGTAGAAGAATGCAGGAGGCTGAATATACATACAATCAGAGAGTGGGCACATTTGGATTAAACTCATTAAAGCACTCGCTTACAACAAAGGATAGTGGACTGCAGTAATCAATCTCCTTCAAAACAACGCCTTTGAGGCTTTGACATATTTGTTTTAAAAAAAGCGAAAAAAACATCTATCTGGACGCGTATGCCGTCTAATGAACGGCTTTGAATGCTTAATGAACCTACAACATTGTGCATGAGAAACCCTACTTTCTACCCTATGTTTCTACTTTCTAACATCTCTTAATTCTACCGATTTGAAGAAGGCACAGAATAGGTGAACGTCTAATCTTCTGAAGATGATGTTGAACTAGGGATATGATCAAATTGTATCACGGCCATAGAACAATTCTCTAAAAATAATCAAGGAGCTGAGCCTTAGAAAGGAAAATGAAAAGTAAACAATAAAAATTAAGGCTTAATCTGCCTCAGGTATGTCAAAGTGTCAGACAGGCCAGGATAAAACCAAGAACATCGACTTCAAACACTTCCAAATAATTCCTCTTTAACACGAGTTACTAGAACAATTTTCATTTTACTTCCATCACACTTTTTGAAACTCAAATTACAATACGTAACAGCAATAAATTACTGCATAAGGGACTCCTACTATGACGAGGTAAGAAGGCAAATATGTTTCAACTAACACGTTGTCGGAATTACTAATTCTCAATGGAATGTCATAAATTTGCATCAAATTTTGTGTTCACTATTGTTTATGCCTCCAAGGCTTAGACATAGCACCACACATTGACCAAAATCACTTTCCACTTACTCCACTATGTTCTAGCAGTATAGTACACTGCACAATTCGAAGTACCTCGTACTTTTTCCTGAATTTTTCCACCATTTCGATAGTTACAATTTACAACCTACTCAGCCCTTCAGAAAAATTAACTAACTATTCTAAGTTCTAAAAAGGCCTGATCCTGATTTCCTATACATTTCGAGAAGTTGGAATCTTTTCAGGAAAAAAAATTCTACCCCCAGCATGTAGAACACTTCAGCTCCAAATAAAGCAAAATACTTAGTTCAAACAATTACAGGACAACAAAGCAAAAGGGAAGCACCGAAGCAGCCTCACCTTCCCGATAGTCTTCGTAGCATTTAACAATGCTACATTTTCTTTAACCTCTGCACCACAATGAAACGCAAAATTTCAAATTTTTTGTATTGAAACCATTGGAAATACTCATTCAGTTACCACAACTGTTAAAAACGCGAAATTCGACAAAATAATACTCCTGAATTTCGATAAGTTCATGATTATTAACAACTGAGCAATACCCAAATGACAAAAGAATCATACATGACGAAATTCTCAGCTTACCCAATCAAATTCACGAAAAAAAAAATCAAATAAATTCATCACCCAAAAAAAAATTGAAACTTTTAGCAAAATTAAATTAAAGAAAAACCCACATACTTGAATAAAATTTGAGTTTCTTTGCGAATTTACGATCTGATTTCTCAGCAGCATCACCCCTGTAAAGAAATTGGGCAAAAGTTTAGATAATTTAATCAATTAGCTCGATTAATCTGCGAAAAATGATTACAATTAAAACTAATGAATTAGGAGAGAAGAATAACCTGATATTATCCAAACCCATATTGGGGGAAAGCTGATTCCAGATCAGAGAAGGGAAATTAGTAAAGTAATTGATTGAAATAATTAGGGTTTAAGAAGGGGGGAGAACAAGGGGTTTAACACTTTAACTGGATATCTGCGTCCTCTTTACAACACTACTTTTTTTCGTGTGAACATTTAGGGCGTCACCCCAACATGCCGAAAATAGAAACGTAAACTATTGATTCAAATTCCTAAAAAAAGAAAGGGTAAAACGGGACGGAGGAAGGATTAGATTATTGATTACTAGATTTCATGCCCGTGCGTTGCACGTGTTACAAAAATTGACTCACTTCTAACTGTTATGGATTTTTTTGGGCGAACATTCAACTCATCCGATATTTTGATACTTCCTCATCTCAATCATTTGATAATGTTGAAAAAGAAAATTCAATTGATGTTTTGATACTCCCCGTCTCAATCATTTAATATTGTTAAAAAAAATTCGATTGATGTTTTGATAGTCCCCGTCTCAATCATATGATACTGTTAAAATCAATTGATGTTTTGATAGTCCCCTGTCTGAATCATTTGATGCTCCCCCGTCTAATTCATTTGATACTGTTAAAAAAAAAAACAATTGATATTTTGATAGTCCCCTGTCTGAATCATTTGATACTGTTTAAAAAAATTCGATTGATGTTTTGATAGTCCCCTCATCTCAAACATATGATACTGTTAAAAAAAATCAATTGATGTTTTGATAGTCCCCTGTCTGAATCATTTGATACTCCCATGTCTCAATCATTTGATACTATTAAATAAAAAATCAATTGATATTTTGATAGTCCCATGTCTGAATCATTTGATACTGTTAAAAAAAATCAATTGATGTTTTGATAGTCCCCTACCTCAATCATTTGATACTGTTAGATCAATTATAATTATGTCTTTTGTTTGATTCATGCAACGCACGTATAAAGTAGATCAGAAATGTCTAATATGATCAATAAGAAATTTGAAAACTATAATTTAGATAAAAGGGGAAATTGAATCTACGTGAAATGTATATATATATATATAGGTTTTCATGTATTATATGCGATGGAGAAGATTGAAATTTAGTTGACTTCTACTTCGTATAATTTTTATTTAATATTAAGTTTCATGGTTGGCATGCAATAGATATGATACAAATTTTAAGAGCTCTGTAAGACAATACTGGGTTGATAATTGATATCCAAGTTTCAATGATGTCTCCAGCCTATTTATTATACTCATAGAATCCACACACCTTATGCTAATCTTTCGATGTGGACAATTCTATTATTTATACGTCGTATATATTTATCACACCTGTATTATTTTTCGATGTGAGACATATAACATACAATGAATTACCATATAAAACAGAGTTTTTTCAGGCAATTCTATTGGTTGTTGGATTAAAATATTATTAAAACTAAAAAATTGCAGAGCGTCCACTTTTTGAAAATATGAAACTAAAAATAAAAAGAAGATCTTTTAATTATTATTATAGTATATAGTATATATATTTCCTATATTATATTCAAGAAATATTACTAATTTTTACATAACAACTTTTGCATTTCATTTGGCAAAAAAATATCGCTAAACAAATTATGAAAATAATATAATTAAGTTCGTGATAAAAAATGCTATCATTAGAGTATAGATTTCATCTAATTTGCACATATTAAAATTGTGTAATTCATTGTATGTTACATATCCCACATTGAAAAATAATATAGGTGTGATAAATATGTTACGTATAAATAATAGAATTGTACAACATCGAAAGATTAGCATAAGGCGGGTGTTTCTATGAGTATAAATAGGATGCATCATTGAAGATATCAGCCCAAAATTTTTTGAGTCTCTTAAGTATTGTCTTTAAGAGCTCTTAAGAGTTATATCATATGTCCACAATATGATATAAAAAATAAAGTGGATATATACATAAAGTATATCTATCTATCTATATTAATAAAGAAAGTTTTTTTCGTGTGATTATAGAGTCTTCAACTATTACGAACTACCGTAATAATTTAATAAGCGACAGATAGATA
>JAGPOY010000958.1:6046-25650 GCA_018983105.1 Silene uniflora
AATTTCAGCTTTTTCCACAGAATTTTAGAAGTAAAAGGAGACAAACCTGCAAACTAGTCGCCGCATGGTTTGTAGCGACACCAAGGAAGTTAATATGCTGAGCTATCGCTGAAGGAGAGGCATCTGAATCAAGAAAGCAGGAAAAGACTACAATGTTAGTGAAAATAAATTAAAATGCGAAGTTCTTAATAGATAACGAGGCTTGCATGAGACGCGCTCACATGTGAGACCAACCCAAATACTAGCTTGCGTTTTCCTTGTTTAGTTGTGTGATTAATGGGTTAGTCTCACATGTAACACATCGAAGTTTTTGTGCTTACTGGGAACGCCCGAATGCTGAGCAGTATTTAATAATCCAAGACGTGGATCTTGTGTCCAACTGGGGGCTGAGGGCTGTCCCACAGACCAGCAGTGACCTCTCTGCATATCGTCGACCTTCCTTTTTCCGTTCCTTTGGGACCCATTACTGCTCTCGGGAACTGTTGGCTGATTATTCGGAATTACATGAGGAGATTGACGGGATCCTCGGACAGGTACATTAGAGGACTCCTCCGGAATATCCAGCATTGTGGGTTGGAGAGATTCAAGCAGGACCTCCCGTTGTTTGACAATCGGTAATTGCCACATGTGCTTTATGTCATGATCACACAGTGGCTTCAATACAAACATCATAGCTCCGATCGAAAGACCGTGCATGACCAGATGTTCATCATACATATCGGACATCACTGCATAGAGTAATAAGGTATCAGTTGAAAATATATTGACAACGGAGAGAATGGGACTTCGAAAACATAATCAAAAGAGAGATTGTACTTACTAACGACTGGCAGCCGTGTTTCTGTTTCGACTATTTGAAGAAAGTCGCTACTGGACATGTCTGGCAAATTTAGGTCCGTCACCACCAAGGAAATGCCATGCTGTTTCTGCCGTAGAATTTGCAGTGCAGCTCCTCCGGTTGTAGTAGTCACAACTAAGGATGCAACGCGAAAAATAGTTAAGAGGACGCGATCATATTTAGGCAATACAGGAAAGAAATTCAAGGATTAGTAATCAACTGCTAGAAACCATGATTCTTCATTTAGTGAAAAATAACTACTAGCAGCCAAGTATTCGAGGTTCTGCCCGACGCCCGTCTAGATCGTTCAACTACAACTACTAGCAGCCATAATGCAGTACTAAAGAAAGCAAACTGGCACATCAGAAATGTCAGTTTTGTGTTTTTTGCTTGAGTTGGATTAATCACTAGTAATAAGTAGACCTATCAAATGAGACGGGTTTGGGTTCAGGTGTGGGTGATACGGGTCATAAGTCGAGTCCGAGTATGGGTCAATTTCTTTAATTTACAGAACCATTTTGAAATCACATTTTATGATAACCCTATTGATTGGCACTGCTTAGATTACCTATTTTTAGAGCTCTTAAAATTTGACCCGACACGAAAAGAATCCGAAAGTTTGGTGAATCGAAAACGAACCGATGCTATATTGGTGACTCAATATTGACTCAACACAATACTTGACCCGTCACAAGCTTATGACGGATATATCCGTCACAAGTGAGGCCTATTTTTATCTTAAATGCTTTTCCCATAAAACTAAAATTGATACACCTATACATTGTTTTAATATGAAATAACCCAACCAAAATTAAATATATAAGATAAAATATATGATGATAATTTGACTTAATACTAACCAGACATGACTTGTCACCTAATGATGATTTGACTCGATCATGACCGGAATGAACTATAGCTGGCATTTCGGGCCAAGGCACGACGGACGGCACGAGTCCGAGGAACAGTACGGGTCGACCCGGGTCCGGCACGGCGGGTAAGGGGGCGAGCCACAATGCATGAGAGGGGATAATGCCAATGCCAAGGAACGATGGACACGTCATTTTTAGGGGTAAAAACAAAAAAAAAATTAAAATTAAAATACCCGAAACAGGGTGGGCCGACATGGCACGACCCGACTTTGACTAGCCCACAGTCGGGGGTGGGACAAGCGGGCCATCACGGCACGGCACGAAAGCACGATTGACCGGGCCTAGGCCGGGCCAAAACTGCAATTATGCACGACGGCGGGGACCCAGGCCTGCACAGCACGATCCACTACCTTCTTCAGAATGAACTGTATGTCTATACCCGACTCGAACCCTTTATTGACCCGTCATAAATCGAACCCGATAAAACTCAACTCATAACCGACACAAGTGACCCCATCGCCACTACTACGCTATATTGAAACAATTTAAACTTTAAGTTTTTTTTTTTTTTTGATAAAAAACATTAAGTTATTTGGATAATCGCGAAAGTGACAATTATTCCTCTTAACTTGTTTCAATAGTGAAGTTAGCTCCTCATAGGGTTACGTATTAAATTTATAATAATAATATTTACAGCAAAAGTTTTGCAACTTCTTAATTTAAAATTTCAAATAATTTCACTTAACGAATTGAAATTTAACATAATTGAAAATATAATAAAATCACAAAGTTATATACACTAAATATATACGGGAGTTCAAATAACATGATATTATCAGACTTGACTCGTCAACACACCCCATTTGAATAAATATAATACCAAGTTTGATGTTATTTTCAACTTTAGAATTTTTTCTGTTTCTACATTGTAAAAATAAAAATTAGATTATGTACTGAACCTCGTTTGGTTCATACGGGAATTGAATTCATGTGTTAGTTTGCAATTCACATGATTTAATTTTCTACATCGGAATTCACCTGAATTGCTTTTTTACGTTTAGTTGTCATGCTGGAGTTTATTTTTCCTACGAGTTTCCAATGACCATGGGGGGCTTCGGTAGTTTAATTCCCCCATTATGTAGGAGTTGGAAACTCCTATGGAGTTTGAAACCCCCCATTTTTGGTAACCAAACAACTTGCAAAACCACAATTCATGGGATTTTTGAATTCCCGTGAATTAAGTGGGCAACCAAACGAGCCCTGAGTATTTTATTGGTAAAAATTACAAGAGTCAAGGTACCAAAGTGGAACCAATATAAATAATCACTTTCCTACAATTAATTGGTTTTTTCAACTAGGCCCTATTTCATTTCGAAGACTTGTATCATCCTCCCTCCAAAAAATGTCGTCTTACAACTCTTACTGTTTCTACTTCTTTTTCAGTTACTTCTAGTTCAGTTTCTTGGTTTTCCAGTAGTGTAAGGGACTCCGGTGCTCCGGGGTTTGTACTATAGTTGTATGTGACTTTCTTTTATTTAATACCAGTTTACTGTTGTCGAAAAAAAAAAAAACTAGGCCCTGCCATTATTGCAAAAAGAAAAGAAAAACAAAATCATCTAAAAAATTACCCCCCCCCCCTTATATATAGGGAATTACACAATTTATTATAAATATAAGAATAATTTATGAAATTTTATCATTATTTGTATTTCGTCTATTAGTCTTATTGACGGATGTAAAATTATTCATTTAGACGAATAATTAATTGTCTATAAATTAATAAAGTTAAAATTAGTAATTTTAATATGTTATTAGTTGTATAATATCAATATAAAATGAATTTTTGTCGAGATTTTAGTTAAAAAAAATTGGAATTAGATTTCACTTTTTGTGAAAGTTAAGGGATTGATTGCTAAAGTTAAAATATAAGATGTCTAATTTTACCAGTGAACAAAGTCGAGAAGATAAACTGCCACTTTGGTGTTTTACAGATTATATTATTATTAAATCATTCATGATTTATATGTTAAATAAAATAAACTTTTTAATCATATTTATGATTTAAAATACAAAAAGTATATTCCCTCCCCTTTTTTTTATATGAACAAAGTTGTATTTTCGAGGTGGCCATTTGATTTTAATTTTTACAGAAATATGTAGTCCTAAAAATTGTAAAAATGATACAGGTAGATTAATCACGAAATGAAATTTCATATGAGTTAGGTCTAATTAGGTAATTTTAGTTAAATAAGTGTGTTGTGAAGCCGGTTTTAAGTGCTAATCATTGTATTTGCTGGCCAATCCACATTGGTTGTAACTTGGGTCAATTGGACTTGCTTTTGGCATTTGCATCTCATAGGTAATTCAAGTGTTTCATGATGATAAGTTGAGGTGAAGAAATCGTTTTGTACAAGCCGAATTAGAAGTCAAACCCAACCCACGTTGAACCAAGGGGAAGAAGGAGAGCCAAAGGTAAGGCCAAGAAGCAAGCAAAAAGGAAGAAAGGAAGCCTTAGCATACACAAACAAGAGCCAAAATGAAGAATTGAAAACTCGGTTTCACAAGGGCTAACTTCAAACGAGTACATCTCAAGTTCTAGAGCTCCTATTAATGCAAGGCCAAGTGGAAGTGAAAGCTTGTGATCTTAGCTTCCAACGATAGCTCCTATTAATGCAAGGCCAAATGGACTTAGAAGTGAGTGTCTTAAAAAGTGAAGACATATATAAAATATAGAGATTATACTTTCAACTAATTATTTCATATTAAACATTTTTATATTAATAATTTTTATTTCTTTTCAAATTTGAGACACTTACACACATTAAATCATTATTTTTCATGTTATTGTTTAATATACACTCAAAATAAACTTATTTTCGGGCCGAATTGATTGAATCAGATTTTTACCGTAAATTAACAGGGCATCTCAAGCTATGCTTCTCCGACTAGGCAGATAAGCAAGTCTCATGTATGACCATATATTAGAGTACCCGATAATCCCAATGCGAGTTGAACAATGATTGTTAGAGTAAAATAATCTACCCTAATTTTCCTTTATGAACCACAGTCCCAATGCGAGTTTAGTCTATATGAGTTTGATAATTAAAAGGTACCATGAAAGAAGAAATGACACATCAGACGTAAAGAAATATTCACACATACATAAATAACGAATTAAGTACAAACCTTCATATTTCGACCTGAGTAAGTTTGCCACCCGCAATGAGAGGTCAGAATCAACTACTAAGATGCAAACATTTTGTGTAGAAAACATTTCCATGATGGAAAGTTGTTTGAGGAAGGGAGGAAAACTAAAAAATCAGACTAGAAGTAAATAATCAAGAGACAAGAGAGGATTTGGATATCTATATGGAAAAATAAAACCTACGAATGACTTTTATATTGATGATGAACAAAACGTATAGAAGCAGAATTGGAAGAGTATCTAAATGATAATCTGAGGTGATTCGATATGAGATTTCCGGAAATTAAATACCATTTCAAGAAAGAAGTGTCATTATTATTTGTCGAAATCTTCCGCATATGCCAAAATATTATCTGCCAGGGAAATCGACCCTAAAACAACGTAGTACAAACTTCATCCATTTATATTGTCGCCGTTTGAGTTTATTGGTCAAAAAATGTCAATTTTCTTGATATAAAACAATAGCGACATGCATAGCCTTTTTAAATATGATGTTATCTAAATAGTTATTTAGATAAATCAAATGTGACAAATTCACATAGCACGTGTATCGTCACATAAGTTCACAAAGTTGGTAGCAGTAACGTTCATAATGTTTTTGTACACAAAAGTTTAGGCAAAGGGTATGCCTTAACCAGTTCAAGGTCAGGGCAGACCATTGGCCTCTTTAAGGGCTTATAGTGGTATTTAAATATTAACAATAGGAATCAAACTCTGACCACAAAATCAGAAGTTGTACCCTTTACCATTGGGTCAACCCTTGTTGGTTTTGGTAACGTCAATAATGAAATGGAGATAATATCAATGACTCTTCTAGTATAAGAAAAAGGATGAAAACTCGTGAACATTGCAAATAAGGTAGAAAATCACAGAAGCGGAGCGTTACTCCACATAAGAGACTATGTTTTGAAAATTAAAATCTTACGTTACATGCGATGAGTGGATTGATAGAACATGAGAAACATGATATTCCATATTAAATACGGGTTGAGACTAGAACTATCAAAAGATGACAAGACCCGAAAACCGACTGACACCCGCCCGAAAATAACCCACTCTTTCCAACACGAATCCGAGGGCGACTCGACTCGATAATAACCCGCACATTTAGGGTCGAGACCCGCTAAACACATGACCGACCCAAAAATAGGTAAATTTACTAAAATTATGTATTTAAAGTAAATAAAACTAATATAATATGATGAGAATAATTTGAAATTTTAAAATTGTGGAATAAAATATGCTTAAATTTATTTTAATGCATAATTTTATCACATGATTAGTTACTCAAATGATTATCATGTCATTATAGTCACCGTTTGTCATGTATGTGTAACAATTGATCGATTCAATATTTCGTATAACGTTGTGATATTGAATATATTAGGCAAAAAATGCTTACTCTTACTAAGATCATAGTATTAAGCTAAATAATTATAAAAGTTAAAAAATATTTATATGTTTTATAATTAAAATTAAAACAGTATACATTTGCAAAAAGGCGTTAATTAGACCCGTTTCTGACCCGAACCTGACCCAAACCCGTATAAACCCGGACCATATAAGCATGTATTTTTTAAACCCAAAACTTACTTGACCTGTATTTTACCCGAACCCGAAATGACTAAACCGTAACCCGCCAGTTCGGCCTGTTTGACAAGTCTAATGAGACACTATATCCAGACTAGTTCACGATGCGGTGTCGACCGCATTTTCGAGGTAACGACATAGATTAGTTCACGATGAACAAATTGACTATTTAGCTTATACACATATACGAAAGATTAAGAAAAAATATAGAAAATGTTACAATATTAGTTTTAAGTATAATAATATTACTTAGAAAGTTGAAAAAAGAAACCTTAGTGTAGAAAGTCAAATTTTTACCAATGATGACATTAACATTTGTGCATAAAATTGTACTGAGAAGTGAGTGTCTTAAAAAGTTAAAACATATAAAAAATACAGAGATCATAAATTCTACTAATTATTTCACATTAAAGATTTTTATATTAATAATTTTTATTTCTTCTAAAATTTGAGACACTAACTAACATTAAATCATTATTTCGTGTTATTTGTTTAAAATACAGTCAAAATAAACTTATTCTCGGGCCGAATTGATCGAATCGGATTTTGACCCTAAATTAACAGGTCATCACAAGCTATGTTTCTCCGACTAGGCAGAGAAGTCTTATGTATGACCATATATCAAAGTACCCGACAATCTCAATTAGGGATGACAACGGGTCGGGTATGGGTCGGGTCCACTAGGACCCGGACCCGGACCCGAACTCCCAACCTTGGACCCGGACCCGACCCAGACCCTATAGGGTCTAAATTTATCGGACCCATACCCATACCCACCGGGTCCGGGTCTGGGTCGGGTCTACCTGCGGGTCTAGATTAGACAATTCATTTTTGTGATTTGTAATTGAAAGGGGGTACATAGTATACTGGGAAGTGGCTTTAAGTTTCAATAATCAAACAATAAAATTGAGATTCACTACTAACAGATTAAATCAGAGGACAAATACTCTTTACTCAATACACAAAATAAATCTGGCAAATCAATATCAATCGAATAACAAATTAGTACTAAATTAAGGGCAAGTCGTTTGAATAGAAAATTGAATACCAAATTCATACGGAGTATGAGATTTCAACTCAAATAAACATATGAAATTAGGAATAACAAAAAGATTTAAATCATACTAAATAATTGAAGGATTGGAAAGAGGAACAAAAACCCTTAAAAAAGAGGGGTTTTTTTATTATAATGGAAGAAAGAGAAGACAAAGGAGATGTCGAACTCCTTGCCGGACATCGTCCTCGTCAAACGCAGTTGCCGCCTTGCCGCCGTCCAATATCACTTTAAAGTTTAGGGTTGGGAATGAAATGGAGTAAGCAGGAGGTGTATTGTGTAATGAAAGAATTCGAAATGAAATAAAATGGAAGTGTTGCTGTGTGTTTGTTACTTTGTTACGTTAAAAATCAAGTTTTTTTTTTTTAAAAAATTTTAAAGGTCCACGGGTCGGGTTCGGGTCCCATCAATCAGACCCAGACCCGGACCCGAAGTATTTATCTAGGACCCATACCCGACCCATACTCGAACGGGTCTCAAAAATTCAGACCCAAACCCGACCCGTTAGGGTCCGACCCTAAGGGTCTGGGTCGGGTCCCCGACCCACTGCCATCCCTAATCTCAATGCAAATTGAAAAATGATGGTTACGGTAAAATAATTTATCCTCATTTTCATTTATGAACCACAATCCCAATGCGAGTTGAGTCTATATGAGTTTGATAATTAAAAGGTACCGTGAAAAAAAGAATGACACAACAGATGTAAATAAATATTCACACATACATAAATAGCAAATTAAGTACGAACCTTCATATCTTGACCGGAGTATGTTTGCCGCTCTCGATGAGAGGTCAAAATCAACTATTAAGATACAAACATTTTGTGTACACACCATTTCCATGATGGAATGTTGTATAAGGGAGGAAGGAAGGGAGGAAAGCTAAAAATGCAGAATGGAATTAAAGAATAAAGATAAAGAGAGGGTTTGGATATTTATATGGAAAACAAAACCTACGAATGACTTTTATATTGATGATGAACAAAAGGTATAGAAGCAGAATTGGAAGAGTATCTAAATGATAATCTGAGGTGATTCGATAAGAGATTTCCGAAAATTAAATACCATCTCAAGAAAGAATGGAAGTCTTAATCAAGAGAGAAGAGAGGGTTTGGATATCTATATGGAAAAACAACACCTACGAATGACTTTTATATTGATGATGAACAAAACGAATAGAAGCAGAAATGGAAGAGTTTCTAAATGATAATCTGAGGTGATTCGATAAGAGATTTCCGGAAATTAAATACCATCTCAAGAAGAAAGTTTTTATTTGTCGAAATCTACCGTATACGCCAAAATATTATCTGCCAGGTAAATCGACCCTAAAACAAAGTAGTACAAACTTCATCCATTTATATTGTCGCCGTTTGTGTTTATTGGTCAAAAAATGACAATTTTCCAGATATACAACAATAGCCATAGACGTAGCCTTTTAAAAATTGTGTAGGCGTAACCTCCATAATTTTTTTTTACACAAAAGTTTAGGTCAAAGTGTAGGCCTTAACCAGTTCAAGGTCAGGGCAGACCATTGGCCTCTTTAAGGACATATAGTGGTGTTTATAAATTAACAATGAGAATCAAACATATGATCAAAAAATCAGAAGCTGGACTCTTTACCATTGGGTCAACCCTTCTTTGTTTTGGTAACCTCCATAATTAAATTGAGATAATATCAGTGAGTCTTCTTGTATAAAAAAAAAGGAAGAAAACCCGTGAACATTGCAAATAAGGTAGAAAATCACAGGAGCGGAGCGTTACTCCACCACATAAGAGACTATCTTTTGAAAACTGACATTTTACATTACATGCAATGAGTGGAGTGATAGATGATAAGTGCCTAATTTACCCATTTTACTCCCTTAGTTTAGCTCTACTTTTCTTGTCATTTGTCACTTATCATAGTGTTTTATGAGCTAATATGTGTATTCTAGTATCTTTGCTTGCTTTGACATATTTTGTAGGTACTTGAGCTTTGGGAGCTGAATTCTACTAATTTTTGTAAGACTAGTTTACAAGGCTAAGTATGAGAGCAAGATTGGACTAAGTGTTGAAGTTTGCATGAGTTTTGCATGAGATAATTGTTGGACTAATGAAGAAAATGCAAATGAAGTCAATGCAAGTCAAAACCTAAGTGATCAAGTCCAAATTAGAGTGGAAAACATGGGATTCCAAATGCTTTTAGGTTGCTAAAGATGCTAATCAAAATGCTCTTAATCACACTCTTAAACAAGGCATTAAAGCACCAACATTGGATTCCTCAAGCATTTAATCAAGAATTGAAGAGTTTTGACTCATTCTATGCTCTTTTGAGTTGTTTATGTTTCACCTCCTATTTACTATAAATAGTGGGTTGTATTCGACATACCTTCACACACTCTCTTTTCACAATTCTTACATATAATTCTTTCTAGATATTTAGTAGTTAGATTAGTTAGTATAGCTTAATTACATTAGTTTGTTTACATTTCCTTTTAGCATTTATATTACAATTTCCATTTCAAGGTACAATTCTAATTACATTCAAGTTATTTCCTTTACATTGTTCTACATTTCCACTTCCTTTCAAGGTAATACATTTCTATTTGCATTATGTTATTTATCTCATTAGTTTACATTTCTTTACATTGTGTTAGAGTAGATTATTTTGTCTAGAGACTAAAGGAAGCCAAGCATAAATCGTTCTTGTAATTGTTGAAATGGGGTAAATTGATATCGATGCTCACACTTACTCAGCTTAGCATAAAGATTGTTGTCGCGCAACTTCTGCAACACCAACCTCAGATGCTCTTCATATTCCTCCTAAGTCTTAGAATAGACCAAAATGTCATCGATGAATACCACGACAAACTGGTCTAAGAATTCGCTGAAAATCTGATTCATCAGGTCCATAAACACTGCTGGTGCATTAGTTAACCCGAAAGGCATCACCACATACTCGTAGTGTCCATATCTCGATCTAAAGGCTGTCTTCGGTATATCTTCATCACTAATTCTCAGCTGATGGTATCCCGACCTTAGATCAATCTTCGAAAACACTCCAGCTCCACTTAACTGATCGAACAAGTCATCTATTCTTGGTAATGGATACTTATTCTTCACATTTACATGGTTCAATTCTCGATAATCGATGCCCAACCTCATGCTTCCATCTTTCTTCTTAACGAACAGGATTGATGCTCCCCAAGACGATACACTTGGTCTAATGTATCCCTTCTGCAACAAATCTTCCAGTTGCTTCTTCAATTCTTCCATCTCTCTCGACGCCATACGGGTATGGAGCCTTGGAAATCGGCCCGGTTGCCGGCTTCAAGTCAATGGTGAAGTCAATATCTCTCTTCGATGGTAACCCTTGTATCTCTTCAGGAAAGACATCGGCAAACTCTTCCACAACCGGTATTTCCGTTGCTATTGGTATCTCTGATCGGTTATCCCGAATCTGGCAAAGTATTATAGGACATCCCTTCCGTAGATAAGATTTCAGGGTCATTGCTGCAATCAACTTGAACTTGGGTTTGATCACAAACCCACGGTAAGATACACTCCTCCCTTTAGGACCCTTTAATGTCACCTTCTTCTGATGGCAATCTATCTTTGCTTTATGTCTACCCAACCAGTCCATCCCGACAATAACCTCAAATCCGTCTAGGGGAAATTCTAACAAGTCAACAGGGAAGTTTGTCTCTCCTATATACATGGATACGTCCTTATACTTCTTATTACATGACACTGACTGTGAACCCCCGTAGTTAAACAATAAAGTAAACAACATATTTGCAGCGGAAAATGCGAGATTTTAAAAACTTTATTTATAAAACTACGGGGTGACTAAAACATAAGAACCAAGACTTAAGATAAGAAAGCTTTTTATACAAATATTAACTTAAATGAATGCAAGAGATCCCGATCCCTTGAAATACAACGTATAAGGTCAATCATTGTATAAACAACGTTCGCTAGCTCACTCGTCGTAAACCCCAATTAAGCACCGATCTGCAACCTGTTCATTCATTAAAATGAATGCCACAGTCAGTGGGGAGTAACTCAGAGTTCTCCCAGCCATATTATATCAAAATACAGATAGACAAGAATATATTATAGCATATGAAACATAACCAAGCGACATAAGCATTTCAATATAAGAATAGCATTTACTAAATGTGAGGTCAAACAAGAACAATGGCATATGAGGCATACATACGTAAATATCATGTAGAATGGATAAAAGTGGCCAACAATATAATACATGTGAAGGAAACCGTAGCCATTTACTTTAAAACCATTTAACAAACAATAAACGGGACGTGGCTACTAATGTCACACGCATACCTATGGCTTGCATCTCACCATAAGTACGAATGGGAACATCAATCCCGTCGATCACATTGATACTACGAGGTTTGTATCTCACCTCCTAGTGTCGATATGATCAAGAGGCTCTTACCATCCAAACAAGACTTGACTTAAGAAGTGTCAGACATATACAAGTTTAGACCGACAAGACAATCCACCTAGACTCCAACCTCCTGGTAGGACGACGATCATAATACGGTCCTAGTCTAAATCTGGCCAGACTCTCGGGAGGTAACATTACCCAATTCGACATACGACAAACCAATCGTATCCAAGACTCAAAACATGGCACATACCAGTAACAAAAGGTCGAGTAACACCTAACCGGAAACATGGCACATACCAGTAACCAAAGGTCCGAAAAAGGGCAGAAGGGTATCCAAATCCGGAAACATGGCACATACTTGTAACCAAAGGTCCGAGAGAGGATGGAAGGATAGCCAACTCCGGAAACATGTCACATACTAGTAACCAAAGGTCCGAGAGAGGACAGAAGGATAGCCAACTTCGGAAACATGGCACATACTAGTAACCAAAGGTCCGAAGAAGGAAAACAAGAAATGTCGAGTCCTCACAACAAGCATACATCACACTTGGCTCACAATAAGAACAATGATAACACATGATCATTATGTAAACAAGTCTTATATTTACCGCTTACAATGCATGTGAAAGATATATAAATGAACAATACTCAATCATTCGAGATAAACCTTTCACCTTTGACAATTGATAAATAATCAATAATGAGTAAGTAAGAATTCAAATGTGAAGTATACAATACCATTTCATTCTTATATAGCATGAATAAACCCTATATCTCATATTTACATGTTACTTAAGCATAGTGTAAACAAACGATAACAAATGAATTAAGTAATATGAAACATGAGGCAAAACGTAAACAAACCAAAGTACGAGGCATAAATACGTACTAGAACCAAAGTTAATGAGTATATCCAACAAGAAACCAAAACCATAATTCAAAACAACAAGTTTAGAACTTGGCTACACCAAGGATCAACTTCAAACGATCATAACATGAGTTCTAGACATGATATCAAGGTGAAACCAATTGGAGGTGATAGCTTATCCTCTTACGGTTCTAACAGTAGGTCATACGCCCAAAACAGACAAGAAATGAGGAAGTTATGACCATTTTACGAAAACTGGTCAGGCTGGACAAAGGCCGTCCCGGGCGGGACGAGGGCATACCGGGCGGTACGGGCCCCGTACCGGGCGGTACAACTCCAATTTCAAACGCCCAAAATCCCTGTGGTCCATACCGGTCCGGTATGGGAGTGTACCGGCCGGTACGAACCTGAGAATAGAGCGAGCCACGGGGAGCTTGTGGGATGGACTTGGGACGGAATTCCCTTGAGGCGGGAATCGTTCTAAGTTCATTCCACCCAAAGTTTTAGTAAAGCATAGTATGAAAGACATGGATTTTCACAAGACTTGAGACGGAAATATCAATAGTTTACATATTCAAAATGATTCATTTTTCCCAATGGTTTTCAACACTAGCATCTCCAAAGAAGGGCAAATATCATGTCTTGAATTATACATAGTAACTAAGCATGATTAAGATGGATGATTCTCTAATTAACATATGTAAACAATTCATTTCCACCAATGGAACAAATATGTGACAAAGTATTAGAATGTCTCACACAATTAAGAGATGGTCTTAACAATCGCAAACTCATATATGAACATGAAATGGATGCAAAGATTCACACTTTATCACATGTAAAGGAAGAACATAGCAAGGAAATACATAATTTGATATAATACCGAGTAACCCATCACCGTTACCTTTTTGCACTCCAAATCGTCAAATAGCTATGCCCAAGTCCTCCAAGCTTGTTCCCCAACAAAAACCCCAAGGAATTGAGTGAAAAGCTCTAACTCAAGAAAGACGGATTTGTAGAAATCTAAAGAAAGATGGTGTCTTTCATACATAGAAAGGAGGAGGGCGATATAAGGAGAAGAATGGTGCAAACATTGTGAAGTTTGGTGGAGAAATGAGGGAGGTAGGGTAGATCTAGGTTTGTATGAAAATGGTGTAACAATGGTGTGTTTGTTGAGAGGGTTTTCAGATTTTAGAAATGAAGAAGATGAAGGTGTAACAAGGGTTTTAGTAAAGGAAGAGACTAAAAAGGCCCAAAAAGGGGGGACTCGACCCAAACGACTCAACTTGAGTCGGTCTTAACTTAAACTCGACCCAAGACTAACTACACATCTTAAAAGATTAAGACGGCTATCATTATTATTATCATACACGTAAAGCAATATTTTTATAAAAACGAATTTAAAAATATAAATGAAATAATAAAATGGCTAATTAAATTATAAATGCCAAAACGGAAAATTCGTGGGTGTTACACTGACTCCCCCCGAAGGTATAAAAACATTGTCAGATACTAGCTCATGTTCCCCTAACTTCATACTTTCGGCATGACTCTTAGATATAAACGAATGGGTTGCCCCCGAATCAAACAAAACAAAAGACGGGGTATTGTGAATAGAAAAAGTACCGGTAACGACTTGCGCGTCGTCCTCAGCTTCCTGCTTCTCCATCATGAATAGTTTATCGCTACTCTTAGCTGGACCCCCTTCTTGCACTGTAGTTGCTAATGCAGTCGGCTTTGCAGCCGTAGTCTGATTCCCGGTAGTAGTCGGACGCTGATAAGATCCCCCAACGTTGTTGTTCTGTCCACTCTGGTTGTACCATGACCCGGCTGGCTTATTGCTAGCCATACTCTGTGTCGGGCTTGCGAAAAGCCACCCTGATAAGATCGTGGCTAAAAAGCTCCTCCACCTGGAACTCGGCACTCGAAGCGTCGGTGCCCTATCTTGCCACAGTTGTAGCAAGTCAAGGGAGATGACTCGCTAGATGTACGGCCACCTCTATCGCCACCTCTAGATCCTCCACCATAGCTAGCTCCTCCAGAATATCCCCGAGATTGAGTGTAGCCACCCCTCTTAGCACTGGTCAGGCCACTAGCATCATTCTCAGCCTTCCTCTTCTCGGTAGCTCGCTCCCTAGATTCCTTAGACATGTCAATGAGACGCTCAACATGTCCCGCTCTCTCATAAACCTCGGTCAGATCAGATAATGTCCCCGCCAGTAGCTTCTCCAGAATCTTGAAGTGCAATCCTTTCTCGAAACGGATAGCCAAGCTCAAGTCACTTAGCTCTGTATCTGCAGCATAGCGAGACAGGGCATAGAACTTATGTTAGTAGTCAGCCACTGTCATCCCCTCAGGCATAATGAAGGAATCGAACTCCGCTCTCATCCTGTTACGAACATGCTCCGGTATAAACCTCTTCCTCATCTGAACCTTGAAGTCTTTCCAAGGAATGAACTCTTGGCCATTGTTCCGGTAGTGCTCCCTAGCTGATTCCCGGACACTCTTCCATCAAACTCTAGCAGCATCTCTCAAGTAGAACGCAGCCTGGTCCACTTGCAGTTCCTCCGGACATTGAACGAGCTCCATGAGATTTTCCATCTCATCACGCCAGTTGTCGAGAAGCTTGGGCTCTCCGGTACCCTCAAAGATTGTAGGCTGGAAGCGGGAGATCACAATGCTCATCTTAGACGCACTAATCTCTCCGGGCTCCTTACCTACTCGCTAGACGATCTCAGTTAGATTCTCATTCTGCTTAATCAATCTAGCAATCTCATCTAACCTCATATCAGCAGCTAGCATATGAGCATTCGACCTCTTTGGCGGCATTTTGAGCTGATGGAAATAGAAAAAGAAAAACGTAAGCATCAGCCTACGGCTCAAAACAATTTCATCCGCCCAAAGAGTTACTCGGCCGAGTGGTGGGACCACTCGGTCGAGTACAGACTACTCGGTCGAGTAACTTCATTACTCGGCCGAGTACCATATTCCAGAGGTAAATCCAGAATATAACATATAACTGTACTCGGTCGTGTCGTAACTATACTCGGCCGAGTACTCTCTACTCGGTCGAGTAGTTCTACCATGCGGCCGAGTACACTATTACAGTAGGCAAACAGATTACCTACTCAAAGCATACTCGGTCGGATTCAACATCACTCGGCCGAATAAGCCCTACTCGGTCGAGTAGTCTCGGCATTCGGTCGAGTACTCCTACTTCTGTGGCTACTGTTTCGTATTGCACCTACCCTACTCGGTCGAGTATCAGTACACTCGGCCGAGTACCCTCTACTCGGTCGAGTACTGCCTATACTCGGTCGAGTCATGCTTTTCGTGCTACCCTTTAGTTCTTTTCGCCCAACATGTGTATCCTAGCATATTACTATGGTATATAAAGCCAAATCATAAACATAGATCATGCTCTCAATGTAACACGTATTCATATTCATATCATGCATACAACGAAATTAAGTCTGTTCTTAACACACGTGTTTCACGCGGTTCATATAAAACGATAACATCAACTTTTTAAAAGCATATCATGCCAACATATATAAATACATGTATCATTCTTATGCGTTTCGCATACTGCCTTTCAACTTTCATACATCATGCACTTCATATCAACCGTATACAACATCAACATCATAAGACAACATAGACCAACGTAAGACACTCCCCCCGGTGAACAGCTCTAAGTTGTAAAGGCAAGATGCGGCTTTAGGACGTCTCCCAAGCCTTTGCGGTAGCTCCATACAACTTTTCCCCGGGTTCATTTTATTTAGACACCCTATGTTCATTTTATTCATTGGTTATGTTCCAAAATCGTTCGCTCTGATACCACTTTGTAACACCCCCATATACAAAGGCCCTTTACCAGGGACTGCCCTAGTATATAAGGATGCTACTATCTCGGTTACCCGAGGTAGTGAACATCATAAAGTAAACAATCCGGGACAATTTATTAATAATGTAAATAACTTTAAGGTTTACATCAAAACTGTCTCAAACTGACAAACCAACACAACTGTCTAAACAACTGAAATAAAACTAAAACTGGCGGAAGCTAAACTGAAGCACTAGACTCGGCTGTGTCCCCTCCATCCGACTCCATCGACATAGCTACCTGCTTCAATATGCTCACCACCCCCGATGGATCACAGCAGGTCAAAAGACAACATAAACGGGGTCAGCAACCGGCACCAACACAACTCAATGCAACGTAAATAATATTAACAGCGGAAGACAGTCATTAATTCATAATCCCTTTCAGCCAGGTCCCATCGCAACAGGTACCCAAAGTTAGCCAGTGACACAGCCTCGTCACCGCAGCCACTCATCGCAACAAGTGATAACCCTAGGTTCATTAATGTGCACATCCTCATGGTGGTGAGAGTCACCAGGAGTGATAGAAGGGCGTGGACCATTTCCCATATGGTCTCACTCAGCCGGAACAGTTTATCAGCCAGAACATTCATGCAATACAATCGATACCATTAATCATATTATACTTATCAATCATGTAATCAATCTCGGCAGTTAATCCATACAATACTGTCACAACCGAATTACTGAGTAAGAAATGCTACCTGATAGCAAATCCGCAGCAATAAATCACAAAACATAGCTAGAAGGGCTCCTCTACGAATTCGCAACCTAGAATAATCAATTAATCAATCAACTGTGCCCTAATAGCGATTCATATGAAATACTACTAATTCGATCATAATCTAAGCATAATAAATCTAGATCTAGCAAAACTTACAAATTAGCGACAGCGGAAGGCGAAGATTTGGATCTCTCTTGACTCTGAAGTGATTAGGAATGGTTTTAGGGTTTGAGATAGTAAAAGTTGTAAAACTGTAACTGAATGAATTACCTTTCCTTTTATATTAATTAACCATTCCTAATTACTTTTAACTCGGTTCGCCAGCCCGTCAGGTATACTCGACCGAGCTACAGTACTACTCGGCCGAGTACTCAATACTCGGCCGAGTGCTCCTGTACTCGGTCGAGTACTCACTCGGCAGACCACTGCCTCAAAACCCACATTGTCTACTCGACCGAGTAGACACTATTCGGCCGAGTAGGCCCTTAAGTGATACGGGGTATCACACTAACGATTTATTTCATGGTCTTAAGGGTGATGCTCCATCTCTTGCTGACGAGTGGAGTGATACGGTGGTTCTATACGAAATCTCTAATGAGCAATTTGATAAGATTTATTCTTCTTTACCTTTGCTCTTTCATGCTCTAATCTTATCAACTGCTTACATATTCTTGTGTCTTGTTTATGCACAGGAATATGATAAACTCCTAAGGGCGTTGACATGCTTTTTAAGGAGGAGGAAGGAAGCTCATCGGATAAATTATTTTTATTTATGTTTTAAAGACAATTTATGGTTTTTGGACAATTGCAATTTCCATTCGGTTTTGATGTAATAGTTTAGACAATAAGACATTTAGTTTGCTTTAGTATTGTAGTAGCTTGTCTTTTGCAGGTACTTTGGTTCATGAATTGGACTACCCCATTTTCAAGCAGAATTGAATCAATATATATATATAAAAGAGAGAGCGATTCTAGAGCGTCTACATCATCAAAAATCAATTAAGGAAAGTATCATAATTAATATTTTTGATGTAAAAATATAAAGTGGAAAATATTTTAATTACCATAATATATATTTCCTAAATTATATTCAAGTGATATTTCCAATTTTTATATAAAAACTTTTACATTTCATTTTTATCAAAAAAATGTCGGTAAAAAAATTATACAAATAATATAATTAGCTTTGTGGTAAAAAATGCTATCATTAGAGTATAGATTTCATATTATTTGCACATATTAAAGATGATATACTTCTTAGTACGTAACATTGTGTACTTTTTAGTTTGTTTTGTCCCACATTGGAAAATAAGGTAGGTGTGGTGAATATACTACATATAAATAGTAGAATTGTCCCACATCGAAAGATTAGTATAAGGTGGTGTGATCTTATGATTATAAATAAGAGGCATATTCGGACCTCATGTATCAACCAAAAATTTTTCGAGCCTCATAAATATTATTTTAAAGAGCTCTTAAGATTTTCACTATCATTATCTCTACGATATGATATATAAAGTAAAGTTTTCCGAGTCTTATAAATATTATTTTAAAGAACTCTTAAGATTTTTTATCATCATCTCTACGATATGATATAAAAAGTAAAGTGGTTATCAATGGGAACTACCCGGAAAACAATTAAGAACATGAATAAGAGAAGCAAAAATCACTTAATGTTGGTGTCACATAGGCAACCCGTAATGTACAAGTAACACACATAAGGTTGTTTTCATTTCAAATAATAGCCAACTTACAAAACACAATACAAAAGTAAAGGTTTACTAAAGATAGTCTTCTAACACAGTACAAAATTAAAGATTTTACTAATAATGAGTCGTGATACGTACGATGTAGATATTCGATCCCTATCTAATGATCGAGACTAAGTGGTTTTACCTTTAAAGAAAAATAATATGTATACAACAGGGTTAAAAAAAATTATGAAAAACAATATAATTAGATTCGTGGTAAGAGATGTTATCATTAGAGTATAGATTTCATATAATTTTTGCATATTAAAGATGGTGTATTTCAATAGTATGTTATATGTCCCACATTGAAAAATAATATAGGTATGACAAATATACTACATATAAATAATAGAATTGTCCCATATCAGAAGATTTGAATAAGGTGCGTGATTCTATGATTATAATATGAGGCATCTTTT
>JAGPOY010000959.1:0-15630 GCA_018983105.1 Silene uniflora
TTACACTTTCACCATTTTGTGTTTAATACACTACGCAACTTTTATGTCTCATCCCCTTTTGTTGATCTAAGACCTTGTATGTTGAGACACCCTTCCAAATGGATAAAGTTTTTAGCAGGTTCAAAGTTTTAAAAATTTACAGGTTTTCATCAAATTGAACCTATTACAAACATATCCATGCAAAATTTCTTTAAAATATGTGTTTACTTTTCCGCGAAAACCGAGGGTGTCACAATGGCACTGGCCTGAGTAGTAGCGTGGGAAGGTCTGGTTCAAAGAAACGTGACAGTGAGGAGATGGGGGATGACCTGGAGGTGGTTTCAAAGCGCTGTCGTGGGCTAACTGAATGTTTGGAGGGTGTGATGAGAGCTTCCCCAAATGATATTTGGGTGTGGGAAGGAGGTGGTGAAGGGGTGAGTAGTGAGAGTGGACATGAAAGGGGTGTGGTGACTAAGGATGCGTTTGGGGTTGACGGACAAGTTTCATTAACTAACAATGATATATCGGCGGAGGCTGTGATATTGCAGCCCCGCCGGGAGCCATGAGTATTCTATGTTACAACTGTCGGGGATTAGGCAACGACTCGGTAGTTGTTAGGTTGAGGGGGTTGCTACGGGGGGAAAAGGCGGATGTAGTGGTTTTGTTGGAAACTAAGTTGGGGAGGCGAGAAATTCAAGGTGTTATTCAGCGCCTTGGAGATGATTATGTTGGTGTTGGGATTGATTCTGTTGGTAGGTCTGCGGGGGTGGCAATTTTATGGAGAGAAGGGGTGGAGGTAGAGATAATATCGTCCACCGCTCATCATGTCGATGTGACTGTGCGTGGGCTATTTAATCTGGATGAATGGCGGCTTACTGGGGTGTATGGCTGGTCCCGAAACGAGAACAAGTGGAAAACATGGCAGCTCATGAGGGATATTAAACCTTTATCACATTTGCCATGGGTAATGCTTGGGGATTTCAACCAAATTCTGTTTGAGCATGAGAAGAAGGGTGGAACTCCGCGGGATCAGAATTTGATGGATGAATTCCGTGAGGCTATGAACGATTGTGAGCTTTTGGATATTGGTTTTTCAGGTGACGCCTATACATGGTGGAACAGAAGGGGTGGGGAAGAGTCGATTTGTGAGCGTCTGGATAGGGCACTTGTTTCTTCCACATTTTTGGAGGTTCGTCCTGCAATTAGGTTGTCCCATTTGGCATTTGATAAATCTGACCATATGCCGATAAAATTAGCTATGTTTACCCCTGTTAAATCGAGAAAGGGGAAGAGATTTCGCTTTGAAGATATGTGGGTGGCCAGTGACGGTTGTGAAGATGTTGTGCGTGAGTCCTGGGCGCAAGGGGGCGGCTGTAGCAATGGACAGGCTGCTCTACAAAAATTACGTCTTTGTTCAAAAAATCTTGGAGAGTGGAGTAAGGTTCAGTTTGGAGATTTACGTAACCAAATCGAGGAGGCACGACATCGTTTGCACTTTCTGGACTCATGTCTTCCTGCCCCTGAAACAGTTTCTGAGCGAAAGGCAACATGTTCTAAATTAGATGAGCTTTTACAGGCGGAGGAGACATTCTGGCGTCAACGATCCCGAGTAAGTTATTTAGCGGAGGGAGACAGAAATACTAGGTTCTTTCACATACGTGCTAATAACAGGACGAGAAGAAACAGAATTTGTCGACTGAAAGATAGTGCTGGTGATTGGGTGACGGATGAGGGAAAGATGAGAGAGTTGGCCATGGTTTTTTTTTAACGACTTATTTTCTTCCGTTGGGCCAGGCCGGGTTGATGAGGCTTTGGATTACCTGGAACCCCGCGTTACCGATGAGATGAATACAGAACTCACAAAGCCGTTTACACGAGAGGAAGTGCGTGTGGCCCTCTTTCAAATGAAAGCAAGTAAAGCCCCGGGACCGGATGGCTTAAACGCTAATTTTTACCAGAAATTCTGGCATATTATTGGAAATGACGTGGTGGATTATGTGATCAATTGTCTTGAAGGCAGGGAAGATATGACCACTGTGAATCATACACACATAGTGCTTATCCCAAAAATTAAGAATGATGCTGAGCTTTGTAATTTCCGACCCATTTCTCTCTGTAACGTGATTTATAAATTAATTTCAAAAGTTCTTGTGGGTAGGCTTAAATGTTTTCTGGATGGTTTGGTGGAGGGGGAACAGAGTGCTTTTATCCCAGGACGGCTCATTGCGGACAACGCGATTCTGGCCTTCGAAAGTTTTCATTTCATAAAGTCTCACAATTATGGCAAGGCAGGGTATATGTCTTTGAAACTCGATATGAGTAAGGCGTATGACAGAGTTGAGTAGAGTTTTTTGGAGCGGGTTCTGGTTAGGATGGGGTTTGCGCCTAGATGGGTGGAGATGACGATGAACTGTGTCAGGACGGTCAGGTCGGCTATCTTGGTAAATGGTGTCCCCTCTGATTTTATTCGTCCTAGACGGGGTTTATGTCAAGGTGATCCGTATTCACCATATCTTTTTATCTTATGTGCTAATGTTTTTTCAAGAATCATTTCAAAGGAAGTGGAGCGGAGAAATCTGTATGGTGTACGCATATGTCGGGGTGCTCCTAGCATCTCCCATTTATTTTTTGCAGATGATTCACTCATTTTATGTCGCGCTGATAAGAAGAATGCGGAATCTATTAAAGCCATCCTTGACTTGTACCAAGAAGCATCAGGTCAACGTCTAAATTTGCAGAAATCCGAGCTTTATTTTAGTCCAAGTACTGGTGATATTACAAAAAATGAGATTTTGGAGGTGCTGGATGCTGCTGCTGTGCCCTTACCCGGTAAATACCTGGGAATTCCAGCTGTTGTGGGACGAAATAAGATGATGGCCTTCAATTCTATAAAAGAAAGAATTTGGAAGAAATTGAAGGGGCGGAAAGGAAAATTGCTCTCATATTCAGGTAGAGAAGTCCTTATAAAGGCAATTGCCCAATCGATTCCTACCTATCATATGGGGTTGTTTAAATTTCCTACTACCTTATGTTCTAAAATTGAGGGGGCTTTGGCTCGGTTTTGGTGGGGCCATAGTGGGGAGGGTCGACATATTTATTGGTTGTCATGGGAGAAGATGTGTCGGACGAAGAAGGAAGGGGGCTTGGGATATCGGCATTTTGAATCCTTTAATCTAGCAATGCTCACAAAACAAGTGTGGAGGCTGTATGATAGGCCTAATTCCCTAGTTGCGCGCCTGTCAGCTCGATACTACCCATCAGGGGATATTCTTGATGCTTCACTAGGTCATCATCCATCATTTGTTTGGCGCAGTTTAATGGATGCCTTTCCGTTTTTTAAAAGTGGAAGTCACTGGGTTATTGGCAATGGACAGCGGGTTCGATTTTGGCGGGATCGCTGGTGCTGTTCTGACTCTAGCTCTCATCTAATTTCACCTGTGAGTGGTATGCAGGATAGTGTGGTTGCGGACTGGTTTGTGGGTCAGCCAAGTGTGTGGGATGAGGAGCTTCTACGCCAACACTTGTATGAATTTGAAGTCAGGGAGATTATGCGAATTCCGTTGTGCTCTTCCAATGAACCTGATAGTCTAGCCTGGTCTCATACGAAGAATGGTATCTATACTGTGAAGTCGGGATACCATTTTATTAGCGCACAAAAGTGAGTTGAATGTGGGGAGGTGGGTTCTAGTTCGAGCACTAAATTCTGGTCGCACCTGTGGAGGCTAAAACTGCCCCCGAAAATTAAAAGCTTTGTATGGCGCGCTTGTAAAGGTGCGCTGCCGTGTGGTCTTAATGTTCAAAAGCGGGTCAAGGATGTTGACCGAACATGTCAGCGGTGTTTTCGAGAAATTGAGCATGAGTTCCATGCTCTTTTGGGATGCCCTTTCGCACAGCAAGTATGGGAGTTGGGTGGGATGGAGGAGGAGGCTAATGAGGGGGCTTATGGGGGAAGAATGGTGGATTGGGTGGATAGTGTTATGAGGCGGTCTAGTGAGGACGATGTGTGCAAATGTATGGTGATTTTATGGGCGAGTTGGAATTTACGGAATGAGTGCTATTATGGAAATGCGCAAACAGAGGCTTTGTTTGTTGTGGAAAGAGCTCTGAGTTTTTGGGCGGCATGGAAACAGGCTCAACCCATTTGTGCCTCTGGTCAGCAGGCTCCTGGAGAGCGGGTGGCTTGGACTCCTCCGCCATATGGGCAATGGAAGCTGAATGTTGATGCGGCTGTGTTGGGAGGTGCGGGGAGTGGACTCGGGATGGTGGTCAGGGATCTTAATGGTAAGGTGGAGCGTATGGGGGTGCAACAAGTACGTGATCAATGGTGTCCGGAGGTGGCTGAAGCTATGACTGCGTTTTTTGGTTTGACAACTGCTAAACAGATGGGGTTGAATAACTTGGTGCTTGAATCGGATTGTATGACGCTAATTACAATGCTGAAATCGAAGTCCTTTCCTGCAAATTATTTTGGTAGGGTGGGGAAAGCTGTTTCGGATTTAGCTACCAATTTTAGTTGTATTCGTTTTAATTTTACTCGTAGGGATGGTAAGGTCGTTGCGCATGAGTTGGCTCACCTAGTACCGCTGGATTATTTAACACGGTTTTGGGTTGGGACGATTCCGGAACGTGTTGAACCGTTTGTTGTTATGGACGCTATGCTTATATCTAATTAATGCATTTTCCTTTTCAAAAAAAAAAATTGTTTCTAATTTTTTATTCTCTACAATTAGAGATCACATTTGAAATATTTTAGAGCTAATATTATTATATTTGTTCAGCAGTTAAGACGGAAGTATTGTACCATTGTGGACAACAATATGTCCCATGTTCGAATCCCCCTCCTCTCTATTGTAAATTTGTAATGCAACTAATTACACATCATTAGACAAAAAAAATACGGAGTATAAATTATCTTGATTTGAGTACATAAGTTTCCCGCATTTTTAATATTCACATATGTAATTATCGTTGTTTTATTATATCTTATATTTAATAAAACCGTGTTTCTTTTTTCGTATTTTTTTAACTATAAAACTCAATTTATATTAATCGTATATACTTTTATAACTATTATCAAAATAAAATTATGTAAGAATATAATAAAAATATATGATGTTAAAAAATCAGGAACTAAGTCTAGGTCGGGCTTGATAAATAACAAAATGAGGAACTATGTCTTGTAAGTAAGTTAAGATATATATATTAATAAATTAATGCAGGAATTAGGTCTACGTAAAGCTGCAGGAACAACGGATAAACATGGTCTAATTGTCAATCTCCATGGACTAAAAAAAACCTTGGGTTAAAATACTCCGTACCTACTTTCGTTCCACCTTCCATAAATCCATCTGGCCTTCCTTTTAACGCGTTCACGCGTATTTTGTCCCCCCGATTTTACCTCTATTTATCTGCCTCACTTCTCATTTCCCCTTTTTTCTTTGCAGATGCAGAATAAAATTCCCTTTTACCTCAAATTTTCCCCTGCATCTGCTTCAAAAACAATAATTCAAATCAGATAATTCAAAATTAAACTCATATATTTATGAAAACCCAAAAAGCCTCTCAATTGGAAGATGAATTACTTCCATCTACACCAGGAAAATTCAAGATTGATCAACGCTCATATTTCCTCAACCGCAACCTCCACCGATGTTTCGCCTCCACCACCACTATGTTCCTCTGGGCCCTCTTCTTAGTCGCCTTAACGGCGTCGTATTTGAGTTTACAGAGCTTCCTGGAGACTGGTAACCGATATCTCACCGCGTCGTGGGGCGGGATTCAATGGGAGAAACAAGTACGGGATTCCGCCCGAATTCGAAGGTCAGGCGGAATGTCCGTGCTTGTAACCGGCGCGGCCGGGTTTGTCGGGTCCCACGTATCCCTGGCCCTGAAGAAACGTGGGGACGGGGTCGTGGGACTCGACAATTTCAACAGCTATTACGATCCTTCTTTAAAGAAGGCTCGTAAGAATCTGTTGAGCTCCCACGACATATTTATCGTCGAGGGAGACATTAACGATCAGAAAATCGTGTCGAAATTATTCGACGTGGTCGTGTTTACCCACGTCCTTCACCTAGCGGCGCAGGCCGGTGTACGTTACGCGATTGAGAACCCTCAATCGTACGTACACAGCAACATTGCGGGTCTCGTCAACTTGCTGGAAATATGCAAGTTGGCGAACCCGCAGCCCAGCATTGTTTGGGCATCGTCCAGCTCCGTGTACGGGCTCAATGAAAAAAGCCCGTTTACGGAACTGGACAGAACCGACAAACCCGCGTCCCTCTACGCCGCAACCAAAAAAGCCGGCGAAGCGATCACTCACACATACAACCATATCTATGGCCTCTCGATAACCGGGCTCCGGTTCTTCACGGTTTACGGCCCGTGGGGCCGGCCCGACATGGCATACTTCTCATTCACGCGTAATATTCTTCAAGGAAAGCCCATAACCGTGTACAGAGGAAAAAACAAGGTGGATTTAGCAAGAGATTTCACATACATAGACGACGTCGTAAAAGGGTGTTTAGGCGCATTGGACAGTTCAGGGAAGAGTACCGGGAGCGGCGGTAAAAAGCGTGGGGCGGCCCCATATAGAATATACAACCTGGGGAACACTCAGCCGGTGACGGTACCGACACTTGTCAGTATACTTGAGAAGAATTTAAAAAGAAAAGCTAAAAAGAATGTGGTGGAAATGCCAGGAAACGGCGACGTTCCGTTTACGCATGCTAATATAAGTTTGGCCCATAGAGATTTCGGGTATAAGCCTACAACCGATTTGCAAACCGGGTTGAGAAAGTTTGTTAGATGGTATCTATCTTATTATGGCTACAATAACGCCAAAAATTTAGAGTAATTTTAGTTCTGTATTTGACAAATGTTTTGGCTAATTTTTGAAGATATGATTTTCGCAATTTGTGGGAACTGTTGAGGCACTGCGGTAATTTTTTTGTTGATTCCGTTCAAACAAAGGAAAGGTGGTGATGTCTGATGTGTATAAAAGTTGAGTTAAATCCGAATCTTCTCACTGACCAAATTGTGTAATGTACAACACAAATCATTTCAATACAAGAGTCGACTAAAAAAGGAATCCGTGATTAATCTATACACAACACGTCATTAACGCGTTTATGGATTCTTGTATACAACATCAAGGGCCCCCACATTAAAATGAGAGTGTTGTATACTTGTATCCATATAACAGTCTTATTTAGAACGTTTTATCTTACAACCGCTGGCTGTCTATTTACGCCTTATTTTGTATTGCCCGTTTTATTAAGAACCTTCTGTAGCTCCCATGTATAATTGTGTTAACTCCATATCAGTATTTGATTATCTGGCGTTTTGAGCTGTAGCCTCTTGCTGAAGCTGCTTCTCGGCTAACAATGCCGCATGCTGTTCTTGATACTCTTTGCTGTTTATCTCTGTTAATCTGCAATATATGTGTTCCAAATACATGAAGACTTGCACTCATTTGAAACCGCCTCGAAAGAGGACAAAAGGAGGTATTCCAACAGCTAAAATTCAATTAGAAAAAATATGAATTTTTTTTGGTTTGCAACATCCGGTTTAATTCAGATTCGAATTAGGAAAGATCACAAGGGGAGCGAAATTCTCCCTCTTGAGTTTCAGCAGTGCACCTTTCCTAGGGTATCGAACTCGAAACATCAGGTGAACCTAGATTCCAATTGTTGTAAGGTCTACCGGGTAGGAGTGATCCAATAGATATCATACACTTTGCACAATATCGTTCATTTCGCTCAAAACTACAACATCGTTCATTTCGCTCACAGTCAGATCACTAGGGAGCCTTTTGGCTTAGCAAGGTCTCAACTCTCCACCTTATTGAATGTCGCTGAATTTTTTCGAGCAAAAATAAAGCTTTTACATAATCATAGCATGCAATGCAGGCTTTCTTTTTGTGAAAAAGTTGCCTGTTTTTGGCCTTAAGATGAATGTTTGATTTACGGGCGATGGTCAGCAAAAGTGAGATACCGAAGTAACACATTATTCACAAATTATTCTTAGAAATAGGAAGGCTTAAGAATGGAGGTTCAGTACAAGAAATGAGGAAGATCATACCTACTAACAGTACGATCTTTGGCAAATCCGAGCTCATTGTCTACACAGAGATCAAGATCATCACTTTTCCTCGACCTTGAAGAGGTTCGGGGTGCCATCTGCTTGGCATCAGATACTGTTATAATTCTCTCAAAGAGTTCATATGGACTACCCTCTGCAGTACACAGCAATCTTCCCTTGTTTTCGTACATCACCTACCCAAGAAATACCGTTAAGCAAACTGTATAGGCATAATAATACAACTGTTTGCATAGAAACTACTGAAATCAATGTGTCTTACAAAACCAAATGAGATTCAATCAAGAACTCAGGAAAATAACGAAATTGCCCCGTATTCAATTATTAGGTACCACCAGTAGGATAAGAGTTTGTTTATATTACACAAAGACAGAAAGGGTGCGAGGGAAGGCGAGAGAGGATAAAGAATGTTGGAAGGGTTTTAATTTGGGTAGCATGAGGGAAAATGGATCCCAGATCCTTCCATTTTCCTCCAACAATTCTCGATATTTAAATGAGGAAAAGTTCCCTCATTTTCCATCCAAAGAACGGGGTCAGTATCATAAAATAATTGGATAAATCGAAAGCTCCTCTATGACTTCCCACAAGACAAAGTACTCGCTAATATCTCTACATATATTTACAGATAATGGTCAGAGTTGGCGCTCATAGACCATCAAAGTTAAATGAGGACCAAAAATTATGGATGGGAGGAACCAAAAAACATTCAAAAATTTATGAAACAATGAAATGATACGCACATCAATTAGGGTGACAAACCGATATGCTGCTGTTCTGTTGTGAAGCCCAAAAATCGGAATACCATCCAAGGCTAAAGTATGAAATTTCTCTGCACACGGAAGGCACATCAGTAAGTCATGTACATACACCTAATACACCTCATTGAAAAACGCCGATATATTGGCCACATTTACTGATATTTTAAAATATCACTGGTATTTACCAGTATTTCAGCATGTCTGGAATCCTAATTTCGTGCTTAGTACTAACTGCTATTTTGTGAGACGAAATGTAAGGACACAAGCTTATTTGCAATGATCTATTTATTTGCGAATGGAAGATGGCATAAGAGGTAGGATATAAGCTAAAAACATTGGAAAATTAACTAAAATTCATATTTTTAAGATGGGAGATGTCACATCTCACATGATTGGTAAATGTATTTGAAATCCCCACCAAATTGGCCGTGATCACTAATGTAACTTATGTTACATTCGCGTTATCTCAATACTAATATTTCGGGATGGTTGTTACAGCGTCCAAGACCAATGTTACATTATTATACCAAGCTCGTGACTTGGATTCGAATCCAGCCAGCATTAAAAGGGCAAAATGTCGTCTTCACTCCCTTTTACCAAAAAAAAACCTACACTTATCCAGGAAAAAAAAAATAATAGGGAAAAGAAAAAGACAGAAATGTTGCTTACTGAATAACCCGAAGTAATCTGCAGCTCCAAGAGGCCTGTCACACAGATCTTCGAAAGTGAAATACGCACATCCATTTGCACCCAATGGGATCTACAAGATAGACAAAAGCTTGACTCTTGAAATCGCTCCGGTCATGCAAATGCCGAGACTTAGCAGAGACTTGAAGAGCTAAACCAGTAGGTATGTACCTGTAATTTTCTTCCCATAACCACTTCAACCTCCTGTGGACGAGCTTTATGGTCCCCGACAAGCTTCTGAAATGTAGCTTTAAGAAGACCTGATAAGTCCAATCCAACCAAATAGAACCCCTGCTCACCCTGAAAGCACGAGCAACACCAGTAGCCATTATTAGTGGATAGTCTATTAGATGAAAATATAAATTAACTTGTCAAAATACATACCGAGGTCATCTTCCGGTAATCCACCGATGAACCAATTTGATGAGCTACACACCTTTCCTACAGTAAAATATATGTCAAAAGATATTTTTTTGCTTTGTTACATTCAAACCAACTCACTATATCTCCTTGTAACGATAGAAATTCAATTCAAGACGACAACACCGTTACAAAAGCAAGTGGGTTCACTACATTCACTCGTTCAATTGCTTTAAAAAAGACCACTTGTCATTTTTACGCTTCCTACTGTACACTATCTTGAAAATGGTGCCATTTGCAAATGTACTGACTACGACCGAACAAAGAGATTATTAAATGATAACAATTTGATGTTCTATAGAAGCTATGTCGCTAAGGACATCGGTAGATCTATTTCCACGCTTTATGTTTCCCGTTAGTAAATGGAACCACGCAAGTTGTGCTCAGAGTTAATTTCAATCAAATCACAGGTGCACAGAAAAGAATCCCAAATACCTTAACAGTGGCGATGAAAGGTAGGAAAAGATCTCTCTGCAAACCACCTTCATATAAGTTATCCGGCGCACGATTTGATGTTGCAACAAGAACCTAATTTTAGCAACCAAACAAACAATTGAAAGCATCAGTCTCTCAGATAAGAGGCCTAAGGGTATTTCCAGCTCGACAAGTTATAAAGAGCAAAATGTGCTTACAACACCATCATTAAACAACTGTCCAAACAATCGATTTAAAATCAACGCATCGGCCACATCTGTCACCTAAACATCACAGAAATAGAAGATATTACTCCATTTGCATGTAACAGGTAAAGGACTAAAGCTTCAAAATTATTTAGGCCACTTCAAGATGGGGATCATACCATAAATTCATCCAGACATAGCAAGATTGCTTCGTCCGATATCTCTCCTGCAACTACCTCTAGTGGATCAGAAACACCTCTGTGTTTCTGCAAAGCAATATATTTATACTTTAAAAACAGCAAGATAAGCTCCACAGCGCTTAATCCCTACTGTCAAACTTCAGCACAAAAAATACGCTTGGATATTCCATCAATCCATCCTTCTTTAAGTGCGTGGGGTTGGGGGTTTTGGCGGAACTTGGTTGTACTCGATGGGATAAAAATAATAATATACACACACAAATACACAACTTCAGTCTACAATATAAGATGTCAAACAGTCAAAGTAAAACTTCAATTTCCCACCAGTATGTACCCAGTTACGAGCGACACTGCAACAGCATGTATGTACAGTTATACAAAGCACAACTTTTTAGCAAGACATTTGCAAACATACTTGCGAGCTGTGACAGTCAGAGTAAAAGCCTGCAAGATACCTCAGCATGATCATAATACACCTAAACCTTGGACATTTCTTGTATATGTTACCTGCAAATGGCTATGAACATTGAGCATGAAGTCGTGAAAATGTATCCTTTTCTTCCTCCACGTGCAAGGTCTGAAAAAGTTGTAATGCAAGGTGTCATTAGGTATCTAGTAGCCTAGTAGGGGAGAGGTAGAGCATGACATATACTAATTAGCATATAAAATTATATTGTCCAACAAAGCAACTAGAAACCATTCTTACAATTGATCGTAAAACAAGTCCATCAACATGGTTTTTCCGGTGCCAACTCCACCATACAAGTATAATCCTTTCACGGGTGAATATGATGACTGTGGCAGAAAACGAGACCACAACCATCTACTTCTGGATTAATAAAAACATGTTAATAACCGACAAGCTATAGGGAATAACAACCACCTCTTATAGAAAAGGCAGGATACTACAAAGACAAAACAGTATAATAGCACCGAAAGATGCTTGAGCACTTGCCTTCCAGTCTTTTCAGTGTCAGCATAGCGATCCAATCGACATTCAATAGACTTCTCAACAAGTTCATTATAAAGCCTCTGCAACTCTCTCAACGTGCCTAACTGCAATGATCACAGTCAGCACAAGTTTACCTCCAAAAGACAATATAAATAAAAGACTTATTAATGCAAATTAGAGAGGCTAATAGTAAATATAACACTCAGCTCATCTTGTGACCGGCATTCCATCACCAAACTATCACTATGACTTTCTCTACGGCTAACAGAAACTTTATATGCTCAGCAATCCCATTATGAATATATTATTCGGAAATGCTGGCAAGGTTTTCCAAAAATATCAGTGCATAGGTGTTGTTACAACTTACAAGTCTCTAACTTAACATTAATGGCTTCTAAGATCGTGATGTGGAGGTATTGTTACAACTTACAATGCAAGCATCTTTAGGAAGTACTCAAAGTTCGTCTGCTATACAATGTGCATCGGTCTGATGCCTCTCCAATCGGTTCAGTTTCAGGTTATTATTCCACACGTGCAAACGAAATTGGAAAAAAGATGATTGGAATAAATGAGAGGAGTATTAATCAAATACGCTAAGAGCTGGCACTTCAGAACTTGACAAATAAAGACAAACATTACGTGTTAAATTCAACAGCGGGCCTGGGCCACATCCAAAGGGAGGAGAAAGAGTCCACAACGGAGGCCCAAGAAGGTTCCACTCTAAAACCAATTGGCAATAGAGGGAGTAGCCCCTTGCCTTATAAGGTGGTAATTCTTCTCCTCTTTTATCAATGTGGGACAACCCTCACATGTTGACATGTGGGATTATCGGGTTTCTTCACATTACGTCTATGATACAGCAATAACAGCATTTGTATCTATAATTTCTTCAACACTGCATACCTGACATAGGTCGCCATCCATGAGTTCACCAGCAGCTATTCGTCTTTCATACTCTACAAGCGGCCCTCCTCTTTCGCTAGTGACCTCTGCCACATTGTAATACAAGATGAACTTTAGCATCAACATGAGTATAGATATCATAGATATATATATGGCTGACAGTAACAGATACGGAGTATATATTATAGGACCCAGGATCCTCGGAAACACCAGAAAGTTCTAAAAAAGTGAATGTTGTCCAATTTTGAGCTAAAAAGGATGAAATTTGTAATTTTTACACAAGGACATTTTTAACTTCGAAAGAAATAAAATAAAAGGTTCATCACTGGTGGCTGAACTACATGTCTACATATCTGTCTTTTGCACTGCAGTCTGTCCGGGCGGTAAACATCCAAATTTTTGAGCAAAAGCAATAGAAAAAGGAACAGAAGGAGACCTTCACTCGAAATATGCATAGCATCGGCTGTTAAGGCTCTCGATATCAGAAAAGACGGGGGCAAATATCTCTCAGTTCGGACATTCAGGAATGGCTGACAAGTATAACTCAATCTCCTTTCTGCCAGATGCCTTCTGCTCACTATCGAAATACCATGATTTTCTCCTTTAACCCATATATTTGATCGAAATTGGCGAATGGCACGTGCCAATATCCTCATTTTCTACTTGGTATTTCGACGGAAATCAAGCAAACTCAAGTAACCACAAACCACACAAATGAAGTATATAACTTCAAAGTGTGGTGCAATTTATTCACAACAATGCAGAGCTCTGAATCTGAATCCAAGAACAAACCAAAAGAGCAAAACTAATCACAATAAGTAACTTTTTTTATCCAACAAATTAATTAGCAACCACAATCTAAAAGATGAGTTGGTCTCCTCTGACAATAAGACGGACCAAATGTAACCATTTGACGTTTATCATAAAATGATACCATTAGTTTTCGTTAAAAAGTGGGAACTTTGGTTATAGTCAGTTTATCATTAAATGGTTACATTTTATTGTAAAATGGCTACATTTGGGCCGCCTAACAGTCATACGGAAATAGTCCGTCAGCAACAGTGTAACCAAGATACATTGACAATATGAGGATAAAGAAAGCTTACTGTTTAAGCAAGCTCCATTATTAAACATGCATATATAGTAAAATAATACATAAACTTTGTTTATTATTTTCCTCATCCATATCTTATTCCATATGTTTGTTGAATATATACGAGGACTCGAGGAGAAGTATTTTAATCAAACACAAAATGAAATTATATTCTTTTTGCATGGTAGGGGGCTAAGGAGAGAATTTAAAATATCCCAACTAGCATTTCACAAATTAAACTATATTATTGCATTGCCAATGATTATATTTAGACAATTTGATTAAATAAAGTTAGTTACACCATCTACTACGGAGTATTTTATTAACAACAAGCAAGAACTGCACTAAAATCATATAATCACCAGATAATAATTAAAAAATAATTAAAAAAGAGTTGATCATGTACCTGATCAACGATGACCTTCTGGAATGAAGAATTCTTGAAATTCAACTAAAACCCAGATACAAAAATATAATTTATATTTTTATTATTAAAAAGGGTAATTAATTAATGAAAACAGAATTTAAAAATTGGAGCTTGTTTGATAATGAAAAGGGTAAGAAGGAATTTAGAGGTGGGTTTATAAGTAAAGAAAGCTGGAAATAGCAAGAACTAAATAATGAAAGGTAGGAAGGAAGGAAGAAAGTTGGTGAAAAACACAGAAGTCAGAAGACAGAGGAGGAGATAATCAAAAGTGTGTTGTTTTTCTCCAAATTTATTTGAAACTTTGTTTGGGAATGAATATGAATAAATATAGTTGTGCTAATTAATAAATACGGAGAACTACTTCCTACACGGTGTTATTTTAGGATAATGCCATCTGACTCATCTTTTACTTTTGTTTTTGTTATCTTTCAAGATAATAACTTTACGAGTCATCTCCAACCAACCTATGGACCTATGGTTAAATGATTTCCATATTACACCGTATCCATATTTAGATTCAACACAACATTTATGACTTTAGACTAGGCTGTACTCCGTAGTTAAGAGTGTGCATGACCCGGTCTGAACCGGAATAATCGCCAGGTCCGGAATTTTATATTTCAGTCCGGTGTGCCACTTTTTTCCAATTCCAATTCCGGTCGTCAAGTCCGATGAACAGCCCTAATTGTAATAAGAGCTGGCGGAAAAGGAGGCACGAAATTTCACCAACCCGCATGCTAGCCTACACAACTTTCCAATAGGTTCATGTGACTCATGTCCAAATCAAAGTCACCCGCCCCCGCTCGCCCGGCCCCATAGATAAATCACAAAATAAATAAAAAATAGGGTTATTTGATGACAGTAATCCAAACTATGCTCCACCTTCTCAAATTAATCCCACCTACACTTTAACCCATATTAATCCGATCTTTGTACTGATTTTTCTCATATTGCACTAGCCTTATTTTTTACTTGTTATAACCGGTAAAGAGTGAATCTTTGTAGGTTTCTTTAGGTCTTCATCTTCTGTAGTCTTTTTCTTCCTTCAATGACCTTCTTTTTACGATTAAACCCAGAATCAATTGACTTAATCCCATCTTTTTTTACTTCTTTATTTGTCTGACTCACATAATCTTAATATCATCTTTCTTCTACTCCTTCTACAACTTTCATACTCCCTCATAGACTTCAAATATCTTCTTACAACATTAATTGTTTCCCCCAAATTTCTCAACTCAATCACAAACCCATTAATTATTTCATCAAACACTAACTACCTATTACTCAATTTCACCATAATCTAAGGTTGTCATCAAATTTTGATATTTCTTATATTTGATTTTTTTTTAATTCATTATTTGCTTGTCTCACAAAAGGTTATTTTTTTTCGATTTTGATTTTTCATCTGGGTTTTAGAGTAAGAGGATTTTGGAGGTCTCAGTGGGTGGTTATAGTGGTAGTATGCTGAATCTGCTATAGTCATTTTAATCT
>JAGPOY010000960.1:5031-24624 GCA_018983105.1 Silene uniflora
GATATCATGTGGGGTAGGTGGTGCGGTGGTTGTTGATGACAATGGGTTAAGGTTAGTTCAAGTTAATTAACAATTAATTAAAGCCACATCATCACTTAATGGAAGAAAAGTAACGGAGTTGATCTTTGGCCACGGTTGAGAGTTACTAATAGAATTCAGGGGTACAATTAAGATTTCTAAAATAGCAAGGGTACAGTTGAGAAAAGCCAATATCTCGAGGGTACAAATGAGAAAATCCCTATATATTTTAATGGGTAATGACAATATGGGTCCAATCTGGGGAAATCTCAAATCTAATATGGTTTACTTTTGTCTAACTCAACTCGACTTCTTTTTGTCTAATTCAACTCGGGTTCTTTTTGTCTAACTCAACTCAACTCAACTCAAGTTCTCATGTCTAACTCAACTCAAGTTAGTGCTTTGTGAGTTGTGACTCAAAGTTTATCTAATTAAGAACTCAACTCAAGTACTACTTCTATCTAACAGCTCAACCCAAGTCCTATTATATTATCTAACGCAACTCAAGTTATTCATATGCAGGGTATTTGGAAGACGAGATTCAGTTATCGTTTTATAAAATCCATCTATCAAATATAAACTCGCGGCTTTTATCACATTGTAGTAATAATATTTAGTTAAATAACTTCCCATTTATAATGGTAATCTCCTCTTTTAACTTTTGATTATTATTCATATTGGCTCCGTTCTGTACTATAGGACAGTCCTATAAAAGAGTTATCCGGTCTTTATTAGCTATGGCGTTTTACCTAGTATTATTTTATGTTTTATCTAGTTGGTTGAAATTATGTTGGCTTTTTAGATTCACTTTTTAATTGAATGAGCGGCTCGAACTTATGTAATTAGATAACCCATTAATACGAGTTTTTTTTAAAATTAAGATTTCGACACATGTAAATCTTTGTGTTTTTCCTTTATTTTATTTTCTTCTTTTTGTCCTAGACCTATCTAGCTCTGTAGACCCCTATTTTTCTGCTGCTTCAGACCTTCAGTCGTCTTGTACTCTGTCTGATGTGATTTCAGGATTACTTCGTACAATTCAATAAAAGGAATACCATAGCACGAGATAAAGTTGCGTGTGTTGGAAACAGCCCAAGCCCACCCCTCTTTAAAGTTTGAATGACGTGATATAGTCTGTCTTTAAAGAGTACTTCGTATATTATTACTCCGTCCTATTGGCAACTGTCCCATTTGTCATTTCCGTCTATTCACATAACTGTCTCATTTGCCATATTTGGACAGGTTTAATGACTTTCCTACACTTTACCCTTTCATTATTTACAACTCAACCCACCCTTAACCCATTACTTTTCATTATTTAACTGTCCCATTTGCCGTATTTGCCATATTTGGATAGGATTTGCAACGAATATTCCGTCCCAAAGGGTCCGTTGCAAATTTTTGTCGCAAAAGGCGATCTTGCGACGGAAAAATTTGTCGCAAAAACTTGCTACGGAATTTCCGTTGCAAAACTTTTTAGACGATTTTTTTTTTGTCAAAGAAGCTTAATAAACACAAAAAATCTGTATTTCTTGGTCGATGTGGGACAAATTTTTTCTTAGTTTGCGACGGAATTTCCGTTGCAAATGCAACTTTTCCGTCTCCAACATTTTTTCCCGCGCATGTGAAAAAACCCCGCGAAGTGTCGAAAAACTTGCAACGAAATTTGCAACGGATTAAGACCTTCAACAACATTTTGGGATTTTGACATACACATTAACTTGACTAAGTAACAACTTAACTACACATGTAAAATTACTAACCTAACCCTAAGCTAACCACCTAAGGTTAAGTCACAAATGCCACGTGTCACGCTCTAATAGGCTGTGTACGGAAATTTCCATACACCTCGTGTATGCGATAGTCTTTTTGCAAAAAGAATAATGAAATCAACTACTTCTATTTTGTACGGAGTAATTGATTTGGACAAAACACAATATAAAATGAATATTGAAATAAACAATTAATTGATTTGATTTCAATATGAAATGACCATTCTTGATGCGTGTAAAGATCTCATATGCATGCAAGCAGTTGTATTTTATTTAAAAAAAACACTTAAATGCATGGTGGAAATCCCTTTATTTAGACCCACTTGATGCATGTTAGTGTAGCATTCTCTTACATATTTGTACCCGACTAGACTAGAACAAGACAAAGACTCGTAGCCTAACCCCACCATCCTTGTGGTTCGACCTCGATTTATACTACTTAAATTGAGTTATTTACAAATTGTTTTTGAGCCGAGAATGACGACTAGAACCGGTCATCAGTGACATGTGGCATTTGTGACTTAAGAACATTAAGCAAACAAACACACACACTTGACACAAAGGGTAGAGAAGCTAGGGTTTCGGGGTCATTTAGGTAGGGAGAGGGAGATGCAAAAGTCTACGAGAATTTGGGTTTTGGTCAAGAAATCGATGCTAGTTTCCTAGTCATCTTAAGGTCTCCATAAGACTTTCGTATTATGTCAAACTCATCACATACATGCTATCAAACACTCTTATTCACTCTCATGTAAAGAAATGTTAAGCAAAATTCAAAGAAAGGCATAAACTTTCGTTCACCCATTTCATCGAACACCTTCAATGCAAGCATGTAAAGACTCGATTTTTAACCCATATTCAAATGTAAACAACTCATTATCATCCCACATGTTAACCTAAATTCCCCCTTAAACCCTAGACATACACTACTCAGACATAGTTACAACAAATAACACAAATACCCCAATATATAATACTATCTATGTGAAACATAGTTAGTAACAAGATTAAACAAACAATATAAGATGAAATGAAAAACATGTAAACAATTGCAATAGAGTGAAATTAAGATGAGAAATATACCAACTTATATTAAAGGAGCAAACTTGGATTGAAATATGGAGGATGAATGTCTTCTTGTTTTCCAAAATTACAACCCAAAACTAATTGTAAACTATTGAAAGGAGAGAAAATGAATAAACTAGATACCAATTAAACTAAAACTAAGGAAAGATTGCAAATTTTATTAAAGAGGAACTAGGGTTCATGAGACAAAAATAAGAGAACTATTTAATTTCTAGTCTAATGTTCTAATCTAATGTTATGTAAGGTGTAATGTAAGTAAGTGAATGAATAATTGGTAAATAATACAAATGAGAGAGGAGCCTTATATAGACCCTCCTCTAATTACAAGTTAATTGAACAAATAATAATCTAATAATAATACTAATTCTAATAATAATAATAATAATAATAATAATAATAATAATAATAATAATAATAATAATAATAATAATAATAATAATAATAATAATAATAATAATAATAATAATAATAATAATAACTAATGATAATGATAATTATGATAATAATAATAATAATAAGGGATATTCTACATGGTACCCCTCAACTTTTCGAGTTTCTACGTGGTACCCCTACACTTTTTAAAACATACATGGTACCCCTAATTATTGTCATTATCTCTAAGTATACCCCTAAACTTTATTTTCCGTCAATTAAACTCAGTTTTAGGCGTTAAGTGATGACTTGGACGCGTAAACAAGCTTGTCATTTATTATCCCGTGACAAATGGACTCTATTAGGCTCAATATCCATCTCGATCCTAATATTTATTGATATATATGAGTTAAAAAAATTTTGACGGAAAATTTATTGATCTCATGCCAAATTATTACGTTCATAGATGGATATTGAGCCTAATAGAGTCCTTATGTCATGGGATGATAAATGACAAGCTTGGTTATGCGTCCAAGTAAGCACTTAACGCCTAAAACGAAGTTTAATTGACGGAAAATAAAGTTTAGGAGTACACTTAGTGATAATGACAATAATTAGGGTTACCATGTATGTTTTAAAAAGCGTAGGGGTACCACGTAGAAACTCAAAAAGTTGTACCATATAGAATATATCTAATAATAATAATAATAATTACGGAATATAATCATAAGCATATTGCATCGACAAACAGGAGGAACACGCGCAACCCGTCAAAACAGAGGTATGCGGCCTCTGCCGGCCCACCGGCTGCCGGCCGTGGCACCGGTAGCGAGCACCATGAAGAAAGGAGCGGAAATTGGTGTTTGTGTGTTGTGCCGGCTGGCCGGCAGAAGGGGCGACGGCAGAGAAGCGAACTTGATGCGAATTTGAAGAGGAGGGAGCGTGTGTGCCGGTTGGCCGGCTGCCGGTGGGTTGGCCGGCACCGAGCGCTTTTCTGCTTGATGGGGAATTCGTGGTGGCGATAGGAGGAGGTGCGGCTGCCGGTTTGCCGGTAGAAGGGGCGCCGGCAGGGGTACGAAAACAGGGGAAAGAGGCAGCGCGCGGGTGTCTTAAATGGAGTCGTGGTGGTTGTTGTGGTGGTCTATGGTGGTCGTGGGTGGTATTTTTGTGAAGGTGCAAGTATAGGGTTGTCATTGGTGGTGATGGTTGGTGGCCACAATGGCTGGAGGTGGTATTAATGGTGGTTGAAAGACGGTTGCGCGAAAGGGTGTGTTTTGTATGTTTATGGACGGAGGAAGTTGAGGGGCTCGTGGTCGCTGGTGTGTTGGTGAAAAGTGGTCATGCGTGGGTTGAATGTGATCGTGGATGTATAGGGATGTTATTCGTGGTGAGTGGTAGCTCCCACGATGGTCGGAGGTGGTAGTAATACCTCAGCAAAGACCGTCTCAAGCTTGACTTATAACTTGTTTTCTTCGTTAGCTTTTCCATACTTAGCTATATTTCTTCGTGACTTAGCCTATTTTCACCTCCGACATTTCATCTCATCATCCCGTCTCGTGACTCCGCCTCACTTTCCCGTCTCACCTGCGCATTAAATTAATAAAATAATAATAATACTAATATTATATATAATTGCAATTAATTATTAATTATTATTAAGACGACTAATTATTATAAATTAGTAAATAAATGAGCTTTTTAATCATTTAAGCACACAAAATCGAGTCGGATTAAGGTATAAATGCGGGGTAAAATACGACTAAAATCCGAGTTATCACTTGTCAGTCACGCTCTAATTGGTTGTGTATGGAAATTTCCATACACCTCGTATATGCGATAGCCTTTTTCCAAAAAGAATAATGAAATAAACTACTTTTATTTTGTACGGAGTAATTGATTTGGACAAAACACAATATAGGCGCATGCATTAGCCTAGATTTCGAATAAAAGTAGTTTGAAAGAGTCTCGATAGTTTATACTACTTATTAATTACTACTTAATCCTATTCAGCCTATAATTCTTCTTTCTCTAATAGATGTGAGGAATATTATAATGAAAGGGGAACTATAAGTTGAATTGGAGGGAGTACCTCTTTCTAATGAATTTAGACTAAAAGTTCTACATCAATAAGCTAATGACTATCTCTTTCTAAGGAATTTTTATATTTACATTTGTTGCAGCATATAGTTGTTTCTACTATTTATTTAATGTACATGATTTAATAATTTTTGTTTATATAGTGGTGTGTATTTTAATAGAAGAGGTTTTAAGAGATTTTTTTTAAGGAAAAATACACTATAATAATTAACAAGGAAAACAAAAGCATTATTATAACAACATTATTTTTCATGGCTGGAATTGGAGTAATTATTCACCTCATGCATCTATTACCCTCATGAAAGAGTAATACATTACCCACCCTCCCCCCGTGGGTAATGATTAAGGGAGTAAAAATATCTACTCATTAATCATTACCCTTATATGCCAAATCAATCATCCATGAACTTATTACCCAAGTAATTAACTTCCCGAGTAATTATCACCCAATTAAAATTTACCCCCGGATCATTCCATGGATTCCAGGCAAGCCCTAAAAGAAAATAAAACTAATTGAGAAAAAAAGTGACAAATAAATGTCTGATTATACTTAATTGCACATTAAGCGAAACATATAAGGCTACTTTTCATTTAAAGAAATTTACGGGTCCTAATTGCGTGCACATCAGCTTTGGGAGTAACTTGCTATTTGACTCCTTAATTATCTTAACATTAGAACTTTAGAACTTTATTTACAAGCTTCAATAGAATCAAAGCAAGTGATTGTTTGAATATATTTATATCACACATCCATTTCATGAGCATTTGGTTTTGACATTACCTTAACTTAACACCTCTCACAATCTCTTTTTTTATTTTTATTGTTTTTTTGTGAAAATATATTTTCACCTATATTTTAATCGGGTGTGACAATCGTCTTAATTAGTTTAAAACGGGCCTTAAATAAAAAAAAAATAGTGTTACATGAATCATGTACTGATATTTCTTAAATAACAGTAAGACTATGACCCTGTTTGGTAAACAACGGGTTAATATCGGAAGAAGTTGGTTGCAAAAGCAAATCATGTTTAGCAGATTATATATTAACGGGTTTGACCAAAATATATAATTAGCATAATTTGTTAATGGTGATTGGTAATCAGCAGTTTCAGGTTAATAGATTTGTTTTTTTTTTAAAAAAAAAAATGAATAATATGGTCATGGATCAATTATTTGTAATTATGATAACATATTTTCTCAAGAATAATAATTACTTTTTTCCCATACGAATTTGACTCTTTTAATACACTTTTTCATAAAATTTTCATATCATACATTTTTCCACCATTTTCCTAAACATATCAGAATTAACTCTAATATTGAATCTAATTACTCATAAAACTTGAACAATAGATTATAATTCTCCAATTAGTGAAATAATTTTGTTTTTGAGCAATTTTTAAACGTTTATGAGTGATGGAAGCACAATGGTTGTTATTCGCGGTGATGATGGTCCGATGAGGGTGGTCATTGTGAGGTGGCTGGGGTGGTGGTGAGGGGGCAGATACGGGAGTGATAATTATTTTTTATTTATTTAATTATTTTTTATGTATTTAATTATTTAGTTTTTTTATTTATGGATTTTTTGATAACTGCTACCACAAGTAAACCACATTTTGAGAACTGCTACCAAAGTAAAAAAAGTTTAAAAACTGCTACCATAATCCTTGGTTCGTTAAAAAATCAGTACCAATTAACACCCAAGCTTAATTTTTGACTTGAAAAGACAAAGTTACCCCTTCTTCAACCTTTCCTCCTTCTAACCCAGTCATAAAACACAATTTAACTCTCATCCTCTATCAAATTCATCTTCTTCACTTAACTTTTCAAATTCATCATTCATAATCTATCAAATTAAGTGCTCATTTGAAGAATTTAACCTAACAAAGTTCACCATCATCACTTATATTTATCTGGAAAAAGCCCTTTGTCGGAATTGTTTATTATATTTCATAAAACCCTAAATTTCCAATTTTTCTTATCATTGATTAATTGTATTTCCTTGCTACTCTATTTGTTTTTCATCATACCATCTAAAATACCCACATCCATGAGTTGAATTTGGGTTTGAAAACTTGCACTTAATGACTCTTCTCTCATGGTTCTCTTGTGTTCATGACTTCAATAAGGCTACTGGAACCCCACATCCACACTTAACAATCCTGAAATTGTTGTGACAAAATTCAAATTGCAAAAACCCAGATTTCGAAAAATCCTCATTTGAAAACAAAGTAGAGATTTAAGAGGAATTAATGGAGTAGAAGGAAAGAGAATGAATGAATTGAAAGAAATTGTTCCTGATAATAGAATGTAAAGATGAAGATTGAATGAATAGCTTCAATTGATAAATAAGAATTATGGAAAAACATTTGAGAAATTGAAGAGAGATTAATGGAGATGAAGAGTTTAATGAGTAAGGAAGAGTGTTGTTATAAAGAGAGGGGGAGGGCAAAATAGGAATACGAATTATAACTTAATCTAAAGATTTGAAATGAATGGCTGAGATTCATTCATTTAGCCTCGTTTAATGAGTTGGTACTGATTTTTTAACAAACCAAGGATTATGGTAGCAGTAGTTTTTAAACTTTTTTTTACTTTGGTAGCAGTTATCAAAAAATTGTTTACTTGTGGTATCAGTTATCAAAAAACCCTTTATTTATTGATTAATTTAATTTGAGTTTCAAGAATCTTAGGATGGTGAGTCGATGACTATTTTGAAGAGATGGTGAATGGTGGTGATGGGAGATGAGGGAAGGGAGGAAAAAAATAATTGGGTGAAGGAATGAAAAATGACAAGGGTAATATTGTAAAAGTCGTATGTGAAATAGTAAAATCTCTATGTGGAAAAGCACGCCCCTTTAAATATTATCTCATCTACTGATTTAATATACTTCTAGGAGAAGCATGTTGTAAAATAGTAGATTGCACTTGAATTTGCTGAGTGAGAAGTATGAAGTAAATTTTAAAAGTCTTTTAATGCTCAACTGTTTTAGAATTTTAGGGATGTTCACAAGATAATTTTTACGGGAAACTCTAATACTACTTTTTTCGTCTATTAATACGACCCTGGAAATCTCGGTACCACCCAAATTTTTAAAAGTAAATAAATTATAAATTATAAAACGTTTAAACCTTTAGATATTAGAGATATTGTACGTAAGGGCATTGAAGTATGTTGTCATTCCCGAATTGACGTTTGACTAATAATTATTGCGTAGAATTAGCGTTAACTATTTGACTGCTTTTAGTGAATTAGAAATGTATTAGGATGAGTAATTCGGTTAATCTAGAGTTGCATTTCGCATCGAGCCCCTTTTGTAGACGGGATTTGAAATTTGTTCTTCGTAGTAGTTGTTTTATAACTTGATGTTCAACGACAATTTATAGGACACATATCACAAGATATTAGATTTTCCAACATTAAAACACTTATTAGTCTTTTATGTTAAGATAGAGATAATGCGAATATATAAATACTGTAAAGTATGGTCAAAGTTTCGTCTGGGAGATCGTGAAAAAGAAAATGGGAAAATCAAAATTAAGGGGAGGAATTAGCTTATTTAACAAAGCTTAAGAGAACCATTCAGGTAGGTCTCATTATTTAATTATGTTTTAAACAATATAAACAGGCCTTGTGCATCAACATTACTAGCGCCCGTACATCGTACGGGCCTTCCACCTAGTTAATTATTAAATCAAAAACTTTATTTACTATAATAAAGCCAAAGTAAATTAAAATATTTGTAGGACATAATCAAAATATTTGAGGTATTACAATCTTCCCCTCTTAAAAGGAACTTCGTCCCCGAAGTTCGAGTTTATAAAATAAAGACATTATAAAATTTGAGTGGTATTACAGATATGCTGAGAGCCTGTGTCCTAGAATTCAACGACAGTTGGGAGAAACAACTACCTTTGATAGAATTTTCCTACAACAACAGTCACCAAGCGAGTTTAGGATGCGCACCTTTTGAAGCACTCTACGGGAGGAAGTGTCGAAGTCCAGTGTGCTGGGACGATGCCAGCGACCACTTGGCATTGGGACCTCAGATTATTCAAGATCAGATTGAACAAATTAAGATCATCCGAGAAAGATTACAAGCAGCGCAAGATCGACAAAAAGCCTACGCCAATGCACACCGAAGATCAATCGAGTTCGCCGTAGGAGATCTTGTATTTCTAAAGGTATCACCGATGAAAGGAGTAAGACGATTTGGCCTTAAAGGGAAGCTCAGCCCGAAGTACATCGGACCATATACGAAATCTTGAAAAGAATTGGCAAAGTGGCCTATCGATTGGCACTACCACCGAACCTATCGAAGGTGCATAACGTGTTCTATGTATCGCAACTACGGAAATATAGAAGTGACCCGTCGCACGTCATCACACCTGATGTAGTCGCTATCGAACCCAACCTCCTTTACTCCGAGAGACCAGTGGAGATCCTAGCTCGAGAAACGAAGATATATACTAAGGAGGAAGTCGGTACCGTTGGTCAAAGTTCGATGGCTAAGCCAGAACCTCGACCACGCTACTTGGGAGACCTAAGAATCCATGCGCGAGAAATATCCTGAGCTTTTCGATTAGGTAGTTTACGCATCCTTGGCTAGCGTTAATTTCGAGGACGAAATTCTTATAAGGGGGATGTACTGTAACACCCCGTATTTTGATAACATATTTATTTAATTAATTTCGAGATTATAATTTTTAGAAGAGAAACTTGGAATTATACTTCCTCCATTCCATTGAATAGTTTGCATTTGATTTTTGCACAAATAATAAGAAAAGGCAAAAAAAAGGAGTATCAATTGTTTGTTTACTAGTTTACCCTTTGCAACCCCACCATTTGTTTTCTACGCATAACAAAAATTCCTCAAAAGTCATTGTCAACTTGGGTATTTAAGACAATTAATGAAAAAATGATGTATAAATTAGGAAATGCAAACAATCAAGTGAAATAGCCTAAAATGGAATATGCAAACTATTCAATGGAATGGAGGAAGTATCTAATACCCTTTTGAGCCTTCGAAACAATCACTGTAAGTTGCGACTTTTTATTCGCGCGCAACTTTAACCCGGATTCGTATTTTGGGCCCTAATTCCTCATTCGGACTCCGATTAAGGGGAAACAAAGGCCTAAATTTATTATTTTTCCGAGCCTGACGTAATGGTAATATTTTCTTTGGCCATTAACCACTTCATAATTAGGACCTGCTCGACATATGTCACAAATCTTTATAAAATGATGGTTTCTTCTATTATTGTATCACCATCATTGTGGAGGGCCTTCACCTTTTGTTTTGTTGCTCTTTGTCCTTGAATTTTCCCTCCTATTATTACATCAACACACTTATTATGTTTTGAGGAAATCAAGCACACACAAGAGACCGTTAACTTAAAAATAATTGAGCCTTAACACCTTATATATTTAACAACCAAGAAAGAAATTACCTTTGCTCCACTTATACCTCTACTAGCTCAAACTCTCTACACCTTGTGCGTGCATACCATTTTTCTCCTACAAGTGCTAAAGACTAGTGTACTTCCACCTCCTCTTTTCTAACTCTTCTTAATTATAATTTACTTAGTTAATTAAATAGATAGTCCTAAAGACTATTACTAACTTGTTTGTTATTTTGTTCTTGCCATGGAACCGGAATTAGAAGAGGAAGAGGAAGAGTTTGTGGATTTGAGCATCTTTGACTACGTCCAAGACCCGGATAATCTCTAAGGTAACCTAACCTAACCCTTTGCCTCGTAATTGTAGAATACTAGTAATTTAGTTAGGAGGCAAATAGACAAATCTTGGTAAGGTAAGTTGTTCTAACTTGTGTTATATATGTTTAATGTAACATAACATTGCTTGTTGCATATTATTACTTGCTCACTTGTATGAATCACGTAAATAATTTTTATGTGAAAATCTGACAATGTGTTAATTATGTTTATAAGCTTACTTATTATTGTGTTATCATCTCACATGAAAATTATACCTTAGAATGATTCATTTATTATGCACTCACATGTTAGACTCACCATAACAAAGTTAAAAATGGAAAATAGTATGTGTATGTTAACTTTTATGAAACATGTTGAACTTATTATTTGCACCGTTTCAGTTTTAAGCATTTCCTGGCATTGAAATTTTTATGTCATACCTTATGATTTATAGGATGTTAAGACGCAAACCTTGTATCAATATGATTTTTCTTCTATTTTATAAAATTCCTACAAGACGTAATAATGCACGAAATTCCATAAATTATTAACTCTTCTAAAACTCAGGAAACATTTACAGGAGTTCATTTTTATCATGTGGAACCACCTGGTAAAATTTCATACGAAAATACCAAGTTTTGACCACTTTTCGAAAATGAACAAAACATCGCTTTATAGTTGATACGAATTTAATATCTTCAATATTTTTGATGAAGCCATCTTATAAAAAAATAAAGTTTATTTAAGTTTGTACAGACGGCATAGTTACTGTATTAATTACTTTAAAGAGTTTAAATGAATCTTATTTCTTAAACCCGTTTTAGAAAGAACCTTTAAGGATCTTAACAAGTGCAAAAATAATTCTTAACAACTTTTATGAAGTTATAATATTTTGGACCAAATATGCATTTGAAAGTTTTATTTTAAAGTATTCGCCCTTATCTTGAAACTTTTGAGTAAGTTAATATAATAATATAAGGACCTTGGTTAAAGTTTAAATACCAACTTAAGGACTTGTCTCTAGTCATGCCTTGACTAATTAAAACATTAGTTAAGATTTGAGTTGACTATGACAACCTTGGTTGACCCTTGACTAATTTATTAGTCAAAAGTTGCTAAACCAAAGTGAGTGTATGCTTGAAATAAAGGAACTAGAAATAATAAATCCTTGAATAACGGATTAGAAATAATAAATGCTTTCCTAAAAATATATCCCTTGAATAAGATGTTCCCAATCTCAAATACGATCACTACTCGGTTAAGACTAATACCCATGAGGTTATTATCGAGTAAAAGCTTTTTCCACCGCTATGTTATCCTAGCTGCCGAACATGTCACTTAAATGGGACCTCTGAGTCGGTATGCTAATTTCCGGATATCTTGGGTATGCCTCTTGAATGGGACCTCTGAGCCAAGTGCCGGTATATTGTCGATATGTCGGGATGGTCCGCCTATCGATGTGTCATCGTCTCTATGAGACATATATATATGAATCGTTCGTGTTACATGTTGGGCGCTACCTTGGTAAGGTTTAGGGATCGACGTGACGGGAGAATGCTTAGAGAGCTTATGCTATACAAGTATGGACAGTATATCCCGAAGCTGCGTGTGAAGGGATTGTCGTTAGGATAGTAGTCGACCAGCTGCCTTTGAGGAACTGCGTGTTCCGAGAAGTTGTGGAGTGGGTACCTGCGCATGTATTGACAGGAGCTTGATCAGCTTTACTACCTTTCTGATATCTTGACAATTATTATTTCACGGTTGCGATCGTGTGCAGACCTTGACGGTTGCGATTGTCTTGGTGCCTCAAAGTGTATGGGACATGTCACTTAAATGGGGCCTCTGAGACCATCCATTAGCCGTCTGTTCTTCCCCACGATTCCGGTTGTTAAACCAGGTCAATTTAGTTGTCCGGTCCTACTGAGCACTAGGGGTGAGATGTAAACCTCCTAGAATCGGTATGATCGACGGGATTGATGTTCCCACTCGTACTCAAGGTGAGATGCAAGCCGTGGGTATGCGTGTGACATTAGTAGTCACGTCCCGTGCTTATTGTGAAGGAATAAATGTTTTAAAAGAAATGACTACAGGTTTTATTCGCATGACATCTTCTTGGATTTCATCATATAATATATTGTTGAACCATGTCGTTATGTGCACATGTCTATCATGTTACATGCCAATATGAACGAATGTGTTACTTCATGTACATATCACATGTGTACATGTCGATGTTGTAATGTGACTAGAGTTGTATGTTTGATCGCCTAATTGCATTACTAATATTCTGCATGATTATTTGAGGCCGTTGTTAGAGGACGGTTAGGTTACTCCCACTAAGTGGGACAGTTTTATTTTAATGATGTTTCAGGTGACGTGGACCTTGAAGACTGAGACCTAGGATGAGATTGTTGAGAGAATAAATTATCAGCTTTCATCTTTTATAAGTTGTTGTAACAAACTTTTATCAAGTCCAACCTTGTTTTATTTGTATTTCAGTAATCAGGCCTTATATTATGTTTTTAACATCCGGTTTTTTTTATGAACCAACTCTTTACGAGTTGATGGTTTTAATTTTTACCGATTTTTATGACTTTATTTTTTTTCCGCCTTTGTTAAAAAAAGTCATTGGAGAAACTGGGCTGTTACATATTAACCCTAACTGAAAATTTTCCCCAAATCAATTATAGATATTAAAAATCGTTTCCGAGTATCGTGAAGGATCGTTTCATGAATTTTTGACTGCATACCTTTATCGAAGACATGTACTAGTTCGGTCATCATCGGATGTTTTTCGGAAGTCGTAAATACTGGGTATCTACAGTAATGTATGAACGTGGATTGTGTATGTGCATTTAGTGAGATATAATTAGAGGCAGAGAGAGTGTGGAGTTTGACATCATTAGTGCACCTCCTTTACCTTTACCCAAATGAGGGTGTATATAGAGGCATGTAGCGGTAGTGACATCACTAGGTTGACATCATTGCGTGACATCACTAGGGTGATATCACTAATCCCGCCGATCCCGACTAAAGGTAATATAAGGGAAAATGAAGAATTTAAGAAAAGGTGGAAAAATGAAGGGTAAAGAGAAGTGAGCCATGTAATCGTGGGGTTTAATTGGCGCGCGGAGCTTAGTACCTCTCGAAGATCACGCCACATGTATTTCTTTACAATCAACGGTTGTTTTAATTTCTTGGCTTCCTCCCACTATGATAACCAACTCTTTGAGTAAAATGCTTATGACTAGTGTAGTTAATGTATGGAGACATGGGGTGTCAATTTCTTGGCTTCCTCGACTAGGTGATTCGTTTTTGAGAATTAGAGTCATAAATTTGAGGTTTTGTCATCTTTTAGAATCTCATGTTTTTTTGATTTCTATCTTATATTCTTAGTTTAATATTTTTTGTTGAATCAAATAATATGAGATTCTAGAAAGATGTATTAACTTCAAGGAGTAGATGAATTTTAGGTTCTCGATCGGGTATCTATATCTATCTATATTAAAACTATAAAACAAAAACCGCTGACATCATAACACATGTCACTCTCACGTTGATTTTTTTCCCGCTTACTCTACACAACCCTAAAAACATTTTGTCTCAACCGACTGATATGCTGTCATCAGTCTCATCACTCTACAAACCCTAAAACATATTTTCTATACTAAACCTTCCTCTTAACCCTAATTGAAATATGACGCTTAGGGTTTTTCTTATTGTTATCATGCTATCGTCGCTCCCTCTTCTCCATCACACATCATTCAATTATTTCTATCCTCTTCATATTCTTCCTCCCATCTCCCTATCATATGGATCCTTCATATTTTACTACTCCGTACGATTTATTGGTCGAGGAAGCAATTAGCAACTACTTTACCATGTTGCTATAAATTACAAGCTACAATTAAAGAGGTGATTAGTATCTGTGATATTTTATAAATAATACTCCGTAGTTGATGCAATTTCCGAATGATGATGTTGTTTGAGGTTATTTCTCCAAACTGTCTTCGATTTATTTCACACAAGATTCATAGACTGGCGTGTAGATGCGTCTTTCTTCGTTGCAGCGGCGTGGCATGGCGCAGTCCATCTTTCTCACTCTCTGTCTCAGAACTATTCTCACAAAACTTAGATTTCTCTACTCAAAATTTAGAATTTTTCTGCCCCTTTGTTGGTAATCTTCTCTAGCCTCTATGTCTGCTCAATTAGTTTCATCTTTGGTCGAAGTTCTTATCACAATTTTCATATGTAGATATTTAAGAATGAATTGTAACTCTCAAGTGGCAACTTTTTATGCTTAATTTGATGATCATATTGCATTATAACTTTGAATTATTATCGTCTTTCGGTTTATTGATTTAGGTGTTATATTGGAATGGTCACCTCCAAGTTGTATCATCAATTCTTCCACATGGTTATCATTCATGAACTTACACATTTTGATGTACTTTGTTATTATTTTAGTTCCATTTATTTATCGATCACAAGGAAGTTAAGTATTTCATCTCAGTTTTTACTAGTTGTGGCTGCTACTGAGATTACACAACCTTTAGCAGGTAGTTCATCTTCTGTTTTATTCCTTTTTAAATCACACATTTAAGACAATTATAGTTTTATGGTTCTTGCTTTAATCAGGGCTATTCTCTTGGATGTAACATTATATCCGATCATGATCAACTGATCAAGTACCGAGCACAACGGAGATAGGAGTTTGTCGCGCTCAAATCCAAGAAGATGTGAGTGATAATTTACAAGACTATGTTCCTCCAGATGTATGACAAGCAGTAAGAGACCAAGAGCTACAAGTACAAGAACGTTTATTTAGCCTACGCCTCTTAGTTTTCATCGCTTCATAGTATTTTAGTTTCGTGTACAAGATCTAATTTATCTATAACAACTTTGATTTTTGACCATGAGTCATATTGACAGATATATAAAGGAGAAAGATGTATATATATTGTTTAGTAGATAGATCTATTGTTAATTATTCTTTAGCATGTTGGTCATATGAATGCTTGGGCGGTAAGACACAGTCATACAAGTATAAATTAAATATGGTACAAAGTATTCAACACACGAGTGTAAGCATGCCTCTACGTATAATGGTGATATAATAACTTCAAAAGTTCAAGGTTTTTTATTTTTTGATTACGGCGATTAGTTTACTCATTATAAAATAAAATTATTTGAATGAATGTTATGGCTACCTCATATAGTTCTGTATTCTCAATCATTTGTATACGATGTTATATATTCAAGCTTATACAATATTTGTAACTAAAATTAGAAGATTTTTTTTATATATCATTTATATATGCCCGTGCAATTTGCACGGGTCCTAAACTAGTAACTTCATAAAAAAAAGATGGTGCAATGTACTTATATGAAAGGTCAGAGAAAATGGATCAAGGATTTAGGGGGTAGATTAATGGAGTATGAGAGATCTTGAGGGAAAAATGCAGTAACCATACGAAAAAGGAAGAGAAAAATTTTGCTTTACATTATTTGCAATGTTGATTCCTTGGTACATCACGTGGCACAATCTGGAAGAAGGTACTGGGCCCTCCAGCAAGAACTGGAGAGGATCCGCTGGTGTTTAATTGTGGGTTGATAGGTGGACCATGTAATGACATTTTGTGTAAATATTAAATGGGCGTAAAGATAACTTGATAATTGTGAAGAAACCTAAAGTTACACATGTGAGGGTTGCCCCGCATTGATAAAAGAGAAGAAGAATTACCACCTTATAAGACAAGTACTTACTCCTTCTATTGCCAATTGGTTTTAGAGTGGAACCCTCTTGGGCCTCCGTAGTGAACTGTTCTCTTCCGTTTGGGTTTGGCCCAAACCCGTTGTTGATGAAGCGGCCACGACCACAATACCATCGGTACCCAACAGGTCTTGGCCTGCCCTACTTGGAACCGGAAAGAAACCGGTGAAAGAGTTCCATTTATATCGAAAACCGAGCTAAAACATGATTAATGTGCAATAATGTTAACAAATCGGTTCGCCAATAAATAAACCGGTTTTACGAAAAGGGAAACCGGTTCCCTGACAATAAAACCCTAATTTACTTGGAACCGGTCCAATTAATGCATAAAATAGGTCAGACCCACTCGAAACAATTTCGAGAATCATTATCATGTTAAACCGATTTGATTCAACCCTTAAACCAATCGGTTAAGCCACGATTTTCGTTTCTTTGCTTATGGTTTTGGCCTCCCTTCATCTTATTTCATTCGAATCATGCCTTAATCAAATTAGGGCTCATCAACAATAATAAAATAGGATCTCTTAGGGTTTTGGAAAACGATTTTAAGGCAAATAAAACACTAATTCAAAATTAGGGTTTGTATAAAATTCAATTTCATAATTTACATCATTAAATTCGCAAATTGAAAATTAACCTAAACCTCCCATAACCAATTATGAGTGTAATACTACGGATTTCTGAGCATAGGTTGCTCGGCCGAGCCAGGAGTAGCTCGACCGAGCAGGTCCCCTTAAGGACCCTTGTTGTGATTGTGTCACGTTTCAGAAGCTCCTGGAACGAAACTACTCGGCCGAGTCACTTTGACTCGACCGAGCTGAGGTTAGCTCGACCAAGCCAACTCTGGCTCGACCGAGCCGACGGTATGACGGGTTAGTTTTTCGGTTTTTATGCAATAAGTATAAAAGGGAGAGACTTAATTCTAAACCATTTTTATTCTATTTCTAAACCCTTTTTGAGAAAACTAAAGCGACGTACACTGCATCTCTCTCTTTCATACCTTGCATTGAAGACCGAGTTCAGATCTACACTAGATTAAGATCTGGATCGTAAGGTAAGATATCTAATTGATTAAGTAATTATCGTATAGTGTTTATGAACCTAATCTACGATTAGGGGCGATGTTAGAGTTTGTCTTAATTATGTGTATTGATGATTAGGTGACGGATTCGTAGAAGGAGGATTCTACGATTGATTGCTGTGATTGCTATATTAGGATTTGCGAATAAGGTAGGATATTCCTACTCAGTTGATTGTTGTATTTGTGAGACTGTCTTTATGTTCATATGTGATTGGATGTTAATGATCTTGCGCGGTTTGATTGATATTGAGAGAGATTGTGATTATTGATATTGATACGGCTGAGTGGTCACTGTGAGAGGTGATCACGCCCCATTGTCGCCTCGGCTGGTCGTCTCAACCAGGAGGGATGTGCACATTAATGGCTTGGGTTTTGGTTTAGGTGGGTAAGCTGCGGTACCCCACTGGCAGCGAGGATTACCTGTTGCGATGGGTAATCTGGCAGGGCTACACGTTGCGGCGTGTAGTCGGTTACTGGTAAGGAGAGGGAGACCGGAGATCACTCGTGACTTGTGTTGTTGCATTGCTTCCGCTGTGTTTATATTGATTGTCTTTACTTATACTTTCAGTTGACTGACCCCGGTTGTTTGTCTTTGACCTGCTGTGATCCATTCGGGGATGGTGAGCAGTTGGTTTAACAGGTAATGAGCTTGTTGATGATGATGTGCTTCTGGGATGTGAAGAGTCGCCACAAGCTTAGACTAGTTTAGCCGACATTAGCTTTATTATTATTATTGTTGAGACAGTTTATCTTTCAGTTGTTGGTTTGAGACTGTTGTATGACATTTAACTATAATTATTAATAAAGGTACTCGTATTGTTTCTTTTGATGTTCACTACCTTGGTTACGTCAAGATGGTAACGCTCCCATATGCTAGGGTAGTCCTTGGTAAAGGTACTTTGGTATATGGGGGTGTTACAATGAGTCAAGATTCAAGTCGATTTGAATAATACTACGCGACATAGGCTCTGATATCACTGTAGGGTTTTGAACACCCTATGAACCTGGATCTAATCGCAAGTATTATACAAATTAACATAGAGAATAAGATGAATCACATACGTCGTAGCGCAGCGGAATAATAGCGATAATAAGAAGTATATTTGATGTAGAAATCTGAAACCCTAGACGAATAATAAGCACCCCACTTGTGAAGCCTCTACCAGTATCCACATGAGGATGGAAGGCAGAGATGCAAAGGCCAGATCGACGGACAAGAAAATCCAAAAATCTCAACCGTAGGTCCGTAGCATTGCTATTCATCAGGAACAGTAACATACCTTACCCACTTTTATATAAGGGGTGGATATTGTGGGCTAAATAGAGAATTTTACCCTTGGTTTGGATCGTTCGCTTATAGTAAGTGTTAACTTTGGTCTGGGTTGGAGGGAGTAGCTTGTATGAGCCATCAAACGCCTAACTGGATAAGAGGTCATTTGTGTTGGAGCGAGTGTCCTCCACAGTTAGTGCGATAACATTATTGCACATACACTTGTACGGACAAGTGGGAGATTGTTGGGGCTGGTGTCCTCTACAGTTAGTGCAATAATCTTATTGAAACTCTCAGAGGAACACAAGGGTATACTTTTGTATTATTATCAGTTGATCCACGTTTATCAATAACGGTTGGCTTGCTAGATAAGTTTGACGTTATTGTCATACGGATGGCGGTGATCAAC
>JAGPOY010000961.1:0-19585 GCA_018983105.1 Silene uniflora
AATCTAATGACATGAGACATGATTGCTAATAAAGGAATTGATTAAAACAATAATAAAGGAACGAGAATTAAATAAAAGGGAAAGAATGATTACAAAGTTGAAGATCGGGAATTGCAAAGAACAAAAATCCGTATCTTGAACAAATAATAACTGGATGAAAAACTAAGAGATGTATGATAAGAGATATGAAAAGAGATCCCCTCCTGATTAGTCCTCTAATCTTATTTATAATAAGCTAAGTGCGTAGTTTAACCTAATTAAGTAACGAGCCAAAGGCCATCACCAAATACTTCTCGATCGAAGAGAATTACCCCTTCGATCGAGCAAAACTCCTCAGAAACTTCTCGATCGCGCAAAGCATTCACTCGATCGAGGACTTCCTCTTCAGCATCCCTCGATCGAGCACAAGAAGCTCTCGATCGAGCAAATAAGCTATCGATCGAACAGAATAAGTTCTCGATCGAGTACTTCTCAGCGCGTAATTCCTGCTTCGCGCACTGAACTTCAAACGGCAGCCATTTCTTCGTTACTGATCGGAATCAAGCTATTTTTGTGTCGTTGGAAAGCTAAGAGGATAAGTTTTCACCTCAAATTGGAATCACTTGATTATCTGTTGTAGAAATCGAGATATGGCTCTCCAAAGAAGACACTAGTGAATTGAAGCTCTTCCTTCGTCTTCCAAGCTCCCTTTACTTCTACTAGTTCGTGCTTGGTCTACAACTTGGCCTTTTCACTTGATTATGGGACGGTTCCACGCTTCCCAATGCTCGAGTAATCAGGTCCGACTCCTCCATCTCCTAAATGTGCATGCTCAGGACAGTTTTGGCTCGATTTCCGCTACTTATCATCATATTCCTGCAAAATAGCAATTGAAACCAAAGTAGACTATTCGGGGCATAAAGTGATATAAAACCACTTAAAATCACAGAAATACATGCCAAAAAAGGGACTGTAAAAGTCTATATAATATGCATGTATCAGATTCCTACCTTACACTTTACCCACTTTATCATACCCTTGCAAGGGAAGGCAAATTAGACCCCTCGAGCCCCATGCCATCTTGGGCTCATTTCGACAACCTATTCCCAAAAGCAAACGGCGGGAATGAGGGGGTGAATGGAAGGCCGAGAATGGAGCCAAGCAATGATGATTCAATCAACAAAACGGTGGAGCTAGATAGCAATGATGAGAATGAGGATTTTATGGACTTCTATGAGAGTGACAACAACAACACCGGACCCTTTGAATGAAGACACATTGGCCTTTAGGAAACTCCTTACCATAAAGGTATGATATTCACATGGAGCCCCCACGTAAGTTTCCTCGGCCAAATCTTTCATTCACGAGTGTCCTTGCCTTCTATCTTATTCATCTTGATTAATTTGTAGTATAGAGCATGCATAGCGTATAATTGATGCATCGCTCGTGACAAAACTTCTCCAACTTGGCCTTGATTGGTTTGGGGAAGTTTAGTCATAAGCAATCCGAGTTAATTCAAATTAGCTCTCTGAACAATCGAAATCATGCATCATATAGATTAGTTTGCATTTCATTTGTAATATTTCCATGCATAACTAACCTTTCTAACTCATGAATTCCATTCATAATCATGCATACTCAATTCATATAACCACTTGAACATTGAGGACAATGTCCGATTTAAGTGTGGGGATGAGAATTGAGACATTTCACTTAGACCAAAAATCAAAAAAATCAAAAAATTATAAAACTCAAAAACATGTTATTTAATTTATAGTGTAGACTTGTATATATGTGTGTTTTTGTACTATTCTCACATAGGGACTACACCTCATTCAAGGCATTTTTAGGGAAAGAAGAACCGCTTGGTATGATCCTTCCAAACTCTTACTCCCTTACTTGTTTTCTTATGCCAATGAGAATGTGGTTACATTTTGTGAAGCAGTTATGTTTCTATGTGATGTTAGGAGAATTGCATTTGCTTGCATATCACTTTAGATTAGTTGCATTCACGTAGGTTGTATAATATGTTAGATTGCATTCATGCACGTTTCCCTTTTTCGAAAACTTTGTTTATAGAGTCTATAGTAGGAGCATGTGCCATCGACGACGTTAAAATGTTTTGACCGTGTCTCTTTCCTTTTGATAAGCTTTCATTTAGAGACGACCTTGTTAGGGTGTTTACACCACGGGAAGACACGCTTAACGACCTAAGCATTGACCACCATGTGATACCCCTCTTGAAGACTTGAGACTAGACCTAGGACTAACACATACCTACTCATATTGTCAGGATAGAGCCTTCATTTGGCCGGCCCATCAAACCGGTCACGTCTAGGATTGAGTATGTAGGTCTCCTTGCGTGGTATGTTATGTCAAAACGCATAAGAGTGGCGCTTGTTCCTTGATATTGTATGAAACGTTTGTGCACATATTTTTGAAGGCAATATACACATATATACTAACCTCACATTGCCATATAGCTTTTGTTTATACCCTTGCATCATAACCTTTTTTGTGAACCCACTTTGAGCCTTGGCCTTTCATTTGACTAAGCAACAAACAAACTACATCCAAAAACAACTCACCCTATCGAGTAAGTTGTAGTAGCTAGTTATGTTGAACATGGATGGGTTGGATTTTGATAACACAAGGGAATTTGAGCTTCATAATACATGAGAGCCTATATTTGGCAATGGTGTTAATAAAGAGATTTCTAAAAAAAAAGATGAAAAAGAAAATAGAAAAGAAGAAAAAGAAAATTACTTGATTTACCGCTTTCCAATTTTGAGCAACATCTCTTCCACATCAAAAAGAGACAATAAAAAGAGTTGCTAATAAAGGGTTTGATGTTTGCAAATGAGCCTTGATATGTAATGTTTATGCTTGAGAAGGGTGGTTATTCCACCACATTTTGAAAGAAGAAAAAGCTCTTGCAATTAGGACTTGTGTCATGGGAAGATAGGTGGCTACATTACTCGATTTAGCCTCACATGTCCAAAACGGCACTTGTGCCAACCCCCTTTTGCCTTGTCCCAAGCCCCATTACAACCAACTTGCCTCTTAAATTGTGCATAATGTTTCTTATTACGATTTTAGGATGAAGTACCACACTAGAATACGGGCATATCTCGTGAGTCGTAGTAGGTTGAGTGATTTGGTACTTGTTTACATAAAATCACTCGTTCTTCATTTTTGAGCGACGAGCGAAACCCGTGAGACTTGGTTTCTAGGTCATCTATAGTCAAGAGTCTAAAGGAGGAGTCGAATCTTGTGTGTGTCATGTTAGACTTAGGGAGTATAGCATGTGTTTTTTCCCTTTTCCCCGCCTAGAATTCGTTTCTAGGCACTTTGGTTGTCACTTATATATGCTTAGCTAGATTTAGGGAATTGACACTTTGTTAAGACCCCGAGTTGGCATTTCCTACTTGATTCTAATACATAAAGACTCGGCCACTTAGATGAGGAAAGTGGTTCATTTTTTGATAGATGCATCCTTTGCTATTTTGTTGTGCTTAATGTTGGATGCATCGCCATTTTGGCAAGCCCCACCTTGCCTTGCAAGCAGATATTCTACCTCATGGATATCTTGTTGTGAGTTGAAGGGGCGGAGTGAGACCCACTAATTGTCTCACATCGGTTATATTAGTAATAGTAATAAGGGTCATGGTTTTGTTCACCTCTTTGCTCGGGACGAGCAAAGGTTCCGTTTGGGGATATTTGATGTGACCATAATAGTTGCACTTTTAACCCCTTAACGAACTCCATTTTGCATGCTTTTATGTATTCATTAGGGTCCTTTCTTCCTCTTTAGCTTCCTATTTGCTTTCTATTGGTTTTGTGCTCACTTGTAGGCAGAGGAGCCAAACGACGCACATTTAAGAGCATTTCGGAGCTAAATGGACGACACCCAAAGGCCAAGCATGTAGAGGAGGCATAACCAAAGGCCCAAGTGAAGAAAATGAGCTAAGTCGAGGAGCCCCCACGGGCTAGGAGCTGAGTCGCGCTGGTTTTAGAGCAGATGGGGCGATTACACTTGAGGGCCGAGCAACCAGAAGTCAGGCCGGGCGACCTTCCTGTAGGCTGGGCGACCCCAAAGTATAAAAAGCCGAGACGACCGCCTTGCGACCCGTGCTACCCTTAATCACTCCGCCATGACCTTGAGCGACACTCCACCTCAACTTAACCTAATTCTACACTTAGTATAAATACCCTCTCTTCCTCATTAGGCCTCCATATAGAGAATTAGGGGAAAATTAGGATTAATTAGTTCAATCAATTGTAATCAAATCTTTAATTACTCTTTAATTTAGCTTAATCTTTCAACAACATTCATAGATTAGATTGAAGAATACTTGGGTTATAATTGGAGAATTGACATCTCTTCATTTATCAAAGGGTTTCTTTTTATTTCATTATTGATCAAGTTTCCTTAAAGTTGGTACAATTTCTAATCGTTTTAATTACTTCTTAATCCATTTAATCATTCATCATGTTTTCATATGCTAGTTACTCCTTACTTCTTACTTGCAATTTTACCATGATTAGTGAGTAGTTACCCAACTAGGGTAAATGGGTAATTAGGGGAATGATTATGAGGATGAACATATGTTAATGTTGAGGGTTAATTGATTGATTAAACTTGTTGTGATGTTATCTAGTCTTATGCATGCTTTATGCTTGATGAAATGCTTGAAAGACAAAACTAGCATTGATTCTCTTTAGTCCATGTGAACCTTGTAAGATCGAAAGCCTCAAGGATCGCAAGACTACTACTCAACCCTTGTCGTAAGATCGAAAGCCTCGATTGAGGGTTAGACCGTGTTTAAGTCTAGTAGGAAAGTTAGGGTGTACGGGTAATAACTAACCCTTTCCGACCTAAGGGTTGTAAGATCGAAAGCCTCGACCCTATTTCGTTATAACCTCAATCAATCTACCCAATTCATAAATGCATGTGTTCTACCCATGATTATCCTCTAGGATCCCATGACACCCTAGTATTTCTCCTTATTTGATTACATCCATACTTTGCTTGTTTACTTTGCTTTAGATTATAGACTTTATCTCCAACTCAATTGTTACCTTTTAGACCTTTACTTTGCATAACCTAAGACGAATAGATTGCTAATACTAGCTACCCGTCCCGTGGACCGACCTCGACTTACTCACTATTAAGTTAGTTTGTTGGAGAATATAAATGTGTGTGTGTGTGTGTGTGTGTGAGCGATACGACGACAATCGTCCCACCACCCCTATTGTCAATTGGTCAGTCAAAAGGTTAGTCAACAGGTCCTACAAAGACCGGGTATTACACATAACACCTTTCTTGCCAACAATTCTTTTCGAGATATGCTGAAATTATTCATGGGATATTAAAATATTATCCGTGATAGATCAGTTTAGGATTGAAACCATTCTGAAATTCACCAACTAGTCAAGGCATCAAACTCTTCATCTTGTTAGAAATACACTTAGAGACAATTCACATGATAACATTGCATAAACTAATTGGTCTATAATGCTGCACTATTTTGGGACAATTAGTCTTTGGGATTAGTGCAATAGAAGTACGATTAATTTCGTTGAGAATGTTTCCTGTATTTAACATAAATATATTTAATTAAGTTATTATATTCTATATGAGGTGGGATCCGGTGAGTTGACCACTTTCCGTGAGTTACCCCGTCTATATAAGCAAATAACCTAACAAAACCAATTGAAAAATTATTTTGCGTCAAACACAAAACGTTCCTTTCTTTCTCTCTCTTTCTCCTCCATTCTCTCTCTACCTTTTGATCAAAAAATACTCTGTTACAATAAAATAAAATCGCGCTAAAAAATCTTCGATTTTGATCAACAAATTCATCGATTCTTCAAATTATTTTTGTAAAACAACAATTTTACACAAAATTCATTCACTGTCTCGATTAATTCAATTGAAACTATCAATTTTTTCTTCAATTAATACTCCGCAAAACCCTAATTCTTCAAATCAAAACAAAGGTATGAATTTTTCTTCCGATTTCTTATTTAATAATCGAATAACTGCAGTATTTGAATCAAATAACAAATTCTGATATGATTTATGTGTATCTTTTTCGTAATTTTCAGCTTAAAGGATGATGAATTCAGACGAACAAACTCTTACTCTGCTTAATAATATTGTTGATGTTCAAACATCGATGAATTCAGGTATAAATTTGTGTAATAATGCTGATATAATAACTGTCTTATTAGGTTAATGAGTTCTCTGTTAATATTACTGAAATTGAAACTTCTGCTCACTATGTTGATTATTTTCATACTGTTACTCATTATGTTGTTTAGAAAGTCGTTATAATAACTACTACTCCGTACATAATATCAAAATAATTGCATGTGGATTTCATTCACGATATCATTCAGTTTCTAGCTAGTATTTTAATAACCGGATTTTTATAATACAATAACTGCATTACAGTATTAGAATAACTCCTTGTGCAGAGATTATATTTTTTCATATAGGATCTGACTTATATCATTACAGTAACTACTAGTTAATAATGAAATAACTTTACTGTTACATTAAAATCAATGTGTATGCATTGTGGTGGACTAGACTACCAATTTCATTATAAAAACTCCTATTTTCTGATAGAATAACAGGAGTTGTATAATACAATAATTGCATTACAGTATTAGAATAACTGCTGCTCCAAAAATTATATTTTTTCCATCAAAAAGAATGTTTTTATAGGATGTGAGATATATCCTTACAATAACTAGTACTTAATAATGAAATAACTTTACTAACATATTAACATAACTATGTATGCATTGTGATGGACTAGACTACCAATTTCATTATAAAAACTCCTATTTTATGATAGAATAACAGAAGTTGTATAATACAATAACTGTTTTACAGTTTTAGAATAACTGCTGCTTCAGAGATTATATTTTTTTTCATCAAAGAGACCGTTTTTATAGGATCTGAGATATATCTTTACAATAATCAGTAGTTAATAATGAAATAACTTTACTAACATAATAAAATAACTGTGCGTGCATTGTGGTGTACTCAGAGATTGTACAGTTTTTTTTATAGAATCTAAGATATGTTCAACGCTTCTATGTTTTAAGGTATTGAAACAAGTAATACCAAGAAAACAACTTTGTCTAGGCCCACAATTGCATCAGAAACAGGGGAAAATACTATCCATAATCTTGGATTGAGATACACTCCAGGTGGTAGTGAGGAGTGGAGTAGGATGGTAGATAATGGTTTGAAACCTGCGCTGGGGTTAATGATTGTAAAGTTGGAGGGATTATTCCCATGGTACCCCTAAGATTTGCACTTTTTCCCCAAATACCCCTTCTTTTGTCGAAAAAACGTTTGACCGGTTATATCTCTTAGTTACGAGAACGAAAAGTCGCGATTTATTTCCTAAGTTGATCCTCCTTACGAGATGTTCGATTTGAAAAAAAAAATCGTGTTTTTATGTTATCTTAGAACGGAATTACGACTTGTCTAAGTTTATTCGTCCGAGAAACTTTGATTGGCTTTTATTTACGGTACACATACAGAAAATAAACCTTTTTTTTTCCAAAATGATTGTCTTTTCGAGATCTACATGTTTAGAAAAAAATTCACAGCTATATGAAATTGTGACTAAGAGATATGAGCATTTAAAGTAATTTTTGAGAAAAGTACAGGCATTTGGGAAAAAAATGCAAACTTCAGGGGTTCCATGGGAATTATCCCTATAATTTTACAATTTATATGCTGTGGCTTGTGGTTTCATACCAAGAAATTACACACAAACAAGATTCCGTGATGGTGTGATAGACAAAAAATCAATGGTCTGCAACAAACATGGATTCAAAGAGGATCGCAAGAAGTTGAAACCTGTTGTTGAAATTGAAACATAGAAGAGAAAAAGATCTGTAGAGCCAAAGAAAACAAAAATAACAAACTTTGGTTGCAAGGCAAAAATACGGTTTTGTCCTGTATTTAATGACTAGAGGGAGCTAATAGGGTATGCCATTGATAAGTTTTATGAAGGTCATAATCACAGACTTTGCTCACTCAAAGAAAGGGAATTCAAAAAAAAATTGAGAACACTTAACCTTTACATTAAGCAGATAATTGTCAACATTGTAAACTCAACATCGGTGCTACCAAGACATTTAGAATGCTCGTGGAACAATCAAATGGGTATGCCAACATCGATGCAACTGTCACGGAATTCAAGAACTTCAAAAGAAATATTAAATGTTACATAGGTGACAGTGATACTGATATGTTTATTAGCTATCTTAAGGGGCTAGCTGAAACACAAGACGACTTTTACTTTGCTTATGAAGTTCATGAGGATAACTGTTTGGCTAGAATCTTTTGGGCAGACGCATATGCAATAATGAATTATTCCATGTTTGAAGACACCATCACCTTCGACACTACTTATGGTACTAACAAGTACCACATGGCCTTCACTGGTGTTAACAACCACAAAAAGTCAGTAACCTTTGCTGCTGCACTCGTCGATCATGAGAACGATAAGTCATTCATTTGGGTGTTAAATAAGTTCCTTAATTATATGGGCACCAAAGAATCTCACTGCATTCTTACCATTAAGATCCATCAATTAACTCTGAGTGCATTTTGTATTCAAAAAAGCTAGACATCGCTACTGCATGTGGCATATAATGTCAAAACATTACCGATAAAGTTGAGTGACAAATTTGTAAGGAGAGTGACTTTGTTGAGCGAATATCTGTAGTTGTTTGGGATACTGATTTGGAACCCTTAGAGGTTGAAGAAAAATGGTCTCAAGTGATTACTGACTTCGAGTTGCATGATAATACTTGGTTGACATACATGTATGACAAAAGGCACAAATGGATACCTGCTTATTTTAGGAATTTGCCTTTAGGCTGCCTTCTGAAAACAGCCCAAAGATCAGAGAGTCAAAACAGTTATTTCAAAAGATTTGAGAGCTTAGATGCCACACTTGTCGAATTTTGGTTGCGTTTTCAGAGTGCAATGGAACAACAACGCTATAATCATAAATTTCTTGATGCATCAAGTGACAGCATGTTGCCACAGGTTTTCTCTAAGATAATGATTGAGAAACATGCCTCTAACACCCTCAATTTAAATTAGTTGGATACGTAAAGTGAGTTTGAAAAAGAAGGTCTTTAACAATTTTTTTCATACAACATCTTCAAATCTTCAAATATTTTAATTGTGGCAAAATTAATATATCATACTACATGGATAATATAGAGTATTCCATGTAAACGTTTCTAAAGTCACGTTATTCAATAATATAAATAAAATGTACTGCGATGAGAAAAAGCAAATTATAGCAAAAACAATCGTGGGGTACGACAAGTGAGAAACAAACAGAAGTAATAAAAAGACAAAAAAAATTATCACGATGAAAAGTAGATGGAAAAAACTACTTTATATAAAAAATCAAACACATTGAGTATTACCTAAAGGTTATTTTTTAAAAAAGGTGTACCCCACCACCGACTCATAGCGACACTGTCTTTTATACTGACTCTTCCACAACAAGCGCGAATGAAAACAACCCTTATTTGATAATAATTTATAATAAACAAATGACACACATGTTGTACAGTCAATATATGAATCTATAATATAAAAAACGGTTTTTGATTAATTTAATTGGTATTAATGGAGGATTTTACAAAATTGAGTTTGTTAGTCTTTTTAAAGTAATGTATGCAAATGAAAAATGTACTAATATAAATACATGGGTTTTGATAAATGCTAGAGTGTTAGCATAGGCAATCAACTTTTTGAGAACTGCTACCAAGGTAAAAAAAGAAAAGAAAAAAAAAACTTAAAAACTGCGATTTATTTCAAATCATTAAATTAAACTTCGATATTAATTGGTGCTGATTTTTAACCCAACCAAGGATTATGGTAGCAGTTTTTAGAGTTTTTTTTAACCCTGGTAACAGCTCTCAAAAAGTGGATTACATGTAGTAGAAGTTATCAAAAACCTTAAATACATTATGTAGTTAATAATTAATACTCCCTCTTATTCTATATTTTAGCCATATTTCCTAAAATGGATTATTCAAGTTTTCTTCCCCTTTCTTATTTTGGAAATTTGTACTCTTATTTTATTTATCTTTCTCTCCTATCACCAAACCACATCCAACATTTTTACTTATAATTTATTCCTTCCATTAATGTTTGTGACTCGCAATTCCTTATTTAATTCCTAATTATCCATGATCCATCCCTCTCTCCTATCACCAAACCGCACCCAACTCTTTTACTCTTATTTTATTCTTCTCCTTATTACCCGTGCCCACAAACAATGGAAAGAAAATATAGAATTGGAGGGAGTATACTATTAAAAAAAACATTGGTTTATGATGAAAAGAAGTTCATCACGTATGGAATATTCATCATTTGACATGGTTAATTTTGCTCACAATTCTCGCTATTAAAATAAGCAATTCGAGGTTATAGTGATACGTTATTACATGTATTTACCCGTTTAATATCTTAATTCATCATGTGAAATTGAATATCGATATTTTATTTAACTTTTCACCAAAATATAAGAAATATACATGTGAACATTCTATTGTACTTCATATGTAACATAAGCAAACAAAGATATTAACATATCCTAGATTAATAAGACTATATTTAATTTATTAGCAATGAGCTTATACAGAAAGATTAAATACACCCGTGATTCTCACGGGTATAAAAACTAGTAGTGGACAGATAAGAAAAAAGAATCATAAAATATTGTAATCATAAAAGCTAGTTTAAATTTGATTTGTCTTTAAGAGGTTTCAAGGATTGGGAGGAATTGGAATCTTGCAATAATGTAAACTCAAATATTTCTTATCGCTTAATATGATCCTATGATCATTGGGTGATGCTCATTCATGAACATGATTTACTCAATCATGGACATGCATAACCATTAATTATATCCCTTGTTATTTTTACCCCCTAGTATTTCCTAATCTCACAATGACAATTCAACTCTGTCAAACCACGAACACTCCCCCCCCCCCACCCCCCTCGGCCGCCTCCCCGGCCTCTATGAAATGACCACCTGTACCGAACCTCCGACACGACATCGGACGACCCCTCTCACCGAAGCACCCCAAATTAGCCGCACCGAAAATTCTGGGTTTCATTTATTCTAGTTTCTTATAATCTTATGAAATACATATTCATGGTGGCTTCTGAAGTCTTTAGTGTTCGAGAGAAATTAATCATGACTGTCACATTCATTAGTAATCGAGAAAAATTAAATCATGTAAATGTTTGGAGGTTGAAGCTTTAAAAATCATTAGAGAACTTTATTGATTAATAACCACAAAAAATGTTTATAACTCGGCCGTCGACATTCAATCCTTGATATCTGAGTATCTTTTCTGCAATTTGCCTTGCGTATGTATCTTCTCATAGAATGATCTAAATTTGGATAGCTCAAAGTAATAACAATGGGCATGCCACGTTCGGACCATAAAATTTAAATTGACAATTATTTCCACAAACCCTGATTTCATTAGTCTAAATAATTTAATCTCCCTTATTGATATAATAAAATTGTTAATGGAGTAAACAAATTTGAATTATTACTTGATCGTCGTGAGAACTAGCGTCCATAATAGATTAATCTAACGGATTTGATTAATTTTGGGAGGAAGATAATAAGTGAGTGTTTGTTTTTCTTTTGGGAAGGTTAAGGTATGGAAAATAAATGGCAAAAACTTCGTGAAAAGGTAAAATGCGTCCATAAATGAGCAATTAAGTAATAATAATATACACAATATCTTCCATATGTTACGATTTTTTTTCCAGTTTTAGATTCTCGTATTTACCATTCTCTTTCAATTCCTTTAGCTCAAAGAATTTCATCACAAAAATAACTATGGAAAAGGTCTTAATATGGAATATGAATGCTAACACATGCTAGAATAACCGTTTTTATAGAGAAAAAACATTTCAAACACTTGAATCTGGTTGAATTACATAATAATTACATATATAGTAACCATTTTACATAAATATTCGTGTTTGATTTCATTGTTGTCATTTTCTCCCTTTTCATCATTTCTCAAAAACACAAAAAAATGTCTCTCCTCAACGATCTCATTAAACTTAAACTCTCCGAGACAACTGAAAAGATTATTGCTGAATACATATGGTATTTTTATATTTTCGGTTTTATTATCTGTAGATCCACTCTTTTCTTAACATAAGAGTAATGATCATAAATAATGCATGTTTAATGAGTTTTCCATTCCCATAGGATTGGAGGTTCTGGCATGGATATGAGAAGCAAAGCCAAGGTATCTCTCTATAAACATTTCGTCTTAATTATATGCTCCGTATATTTTCAATTTAGGTTTTCGATGAAATCGCTTTATCGTATAATTAGAAATATGTATTCTATAATATCTTCTTAGGTAAGATTCTGAGTTGATTTCACATGTTAGATTATACGAATCGTACAAGATAAACGTTAAATAAAACTCATATATACAATAACAAATGATTATGTGTGTGTAACAGACGTTGCCGGGGCCAGTAAAGGACCCAACAAAATTACCCAAGTGGAATTATGATGGGTCAAGTACTGACCAAGCCCTGGGAAATGATAGTGAAGTCATCTTATAGTATGTTCTTTTTTCTTATTCATTTCTAGTTTTGACTCTTTTTTCAATCAATACTTGATTAAATTGCATATTTATTGTTTCCGATGTATTGTTATATGTTTGATTATTATAGCCTTCGTTATTTATTTTAGTTTTCTTAAATTTAGTTAAAAAAAATCACACTAAAGTTTTATGCAGACAATTACATAGACAAATCAAACTCACAGCCGTAATATACAGCGTATTATAATGGGTTTTGTATATCTTCAACTGATTGTACGGAGCGTACTAAATTTGTATAATTCACTACAGATACGAATGATGAACAAACAAGCAAACATTTATCTATTTTAGGCAATAAATTTTGGAAAGGAAAGGTAATAAAATTTTGGTCTAAAATTGGAATCCTAGGAACGTGGTATTTGGAATGATTCAATATAATACTTGGATTTAGTAATCCTTTTGATTTCATTCCTAAAATAAATGATTGGAGTGCGTTCTTTTTTACAGTTTATAAGTAAAAAAATAATTATGGTCATATTTGTAGCTCAGTTTAACAGCTGGAGCCTAATAGCCTATTATGGTCTCGGCTTCCTGGCTTGACTTTTCATTCGGTTTGACTTTTTAAATTTGGATATTCTTCCTTTTCAATTCTTTCTATTCCTTTCCTTTTTTAAGGGTGATGATAGTTTGGATTATTCATATGAAATAACCTTTTTTTAATTGATCTAAATTTTATTCGACGATAATTTAATGAATGAAAAAGTACTTGTACATCTACAACTATATATAAAAGTATAATTGAGAACCAGCCGACATCACCAATGACACATGGCTTTCTCACGTTGATTATTTTCCCGCTCATCTAAAACCATATATTTCCCATATATTTCTTTAGGAGCTTTCTTCAACATAAAATTTGCTACCTTAAATGCAAATATTCTCTTTCTAAATCTCCTTCAAACCTTCTACACTTTAAATTATTCATTATATCCACCACTCTTTTGACTTCTAAAGAAAGGCCAAAGCTTTTAATTACGAAAACTACACTGAATTAAAATTGGGTGTTTTTGTGTAAAATTAGGATATACAATTGATTATTGGTCCAAGGATATACTCCTGTAATTAAGGGTTTTTTTTTGCTTCCACTCCTGTAATTAAGTTGATTATTACGTTCTTCTAACATTTACGATCTCCTTAATTAATCGATTATTTTATCATCGCCATGCATGTGTGAGATAATTATTTCACACTTTTGAAAACAATTGTACTACGATCTTGCTTTGGACGTTATTAATATTGCCATCTAATTCTCTCCTGCCGACGTACTATACCTTCAAGGCTTCAAATTTGTTTTCCTTTAATAATTGTCATACTTAGGGCTTGCTTGGATTGAGGGTAAAAGGAGGGGAATGAATAAGGGAGTGATGTGTAAGGTGCATTTCCCTTGTTTGGCATGAGGGTGATTATTCACCTCCTGAAATTATTACCCTTATAGAAGGGTAATACATTACCCACCCTCCCCCCTGGGTAATGATTAAGAGAGTAAAACATCTACTCAATAAGCATTACCCTTATATGCCAAACCTACCATCAATGAATTAATTACTCTAGTAATTAACTTCCCCATTAATTATCACCCAATTAAAATTTCCCCCCGAACTATTCCATGGATTCCAGGCAAGCCCTTAAAGTTTATAAATCTGTGTTATAGTCGTAGGTCAGAAATGAGAGCCTATATCTAATGAATCCCCGCCTAAATCAGGGGAGCTTTGGACTACTTTGTCACAATTATAACCCATTTTTACTATGATGTACTCTTTAGTCTTTACTATTCAAAATATCATGTTCGCGTATCCATATATAGTTTAAATTTCAGAGTTTTAACTATTTGGTTAAACATTGATATTACTCCCTTCATGCGGTCATTTGTTTACCTCTAATTTTGGCATAAATATTAAGGAGAGGGGAGGAGACATGATCAAATTACCGTTCAAAATTATTCCCAATATAGAAAGGTAAAATGAAGATGATGGAGAGGGTAAAAGGCTAGAAATTAAATTGGGGGATGACGCTAGAGGTGGCAATCACTGACATGACCCCACAACACGACCCCAATCCGACACGAAGTTAGCGGGTTTGGGTCAAGACATTTGACCCATCTAAGTAATTTGGTTGATACGAACACGACATAAAACATAAATGGGTCGGGTTAGGGTTGAGCTCTTTTGACACGAATCTGACATGAAGAACCCATTTGTTTAAAGCTGTCATAATATATTTGTTTGAGTGAATAACCAATAATTTAAAATTAAGCATTTTTCTTTCATCATTTTTGAGATAGTTAGGTTATAAAGTTTTGTTTATTTTATTAGTTTTTTCGGGTTAAACAAGTTAAGTGAGTTTAAAATGACTTGTTTAAAGGTAAATGGGTTAAACATGCCGGGTTGGGTTATAAAAAAATTAAATGGGTCGGGTTAAGGTTGAGACAAATGACGTGATTATGTAATTGGGCCGGGTTAGGGTTGAGGTAGTGGTGACCCGTTTAAAATTGACATGAATACATCACGGCCTAATCTCTTTATCAGGTCTAATTGAAACATTGATACTTACATTAAAAACTAACTCATCGTAAATCTCCAAAAGTGGTAATTGATTCCCATAAATTTAATCAATGTTAAAGTTGCAATAATTATTTTATGTATATATTAAATATTGATATAATATGATTTAATCATAGGATTATGTTGAAAATTGAAAATAACACTAGGAAAACTTTCACTTTTTTAGACAATGTAAAAGGCCCCATTACTAAGTAGAGATCAGCTGTTCCATTTTTATGTCTCATCTTGTGTCTAATCCCCGTAAGATCTTGACATACCACACTTAGAATAATAAAAATGGTAATATTATATCTCAAAGTACTAATGTGTCATTAGGAGAAGTAATGACTAATGAGAAACAAGATGAGACATGAAATGGGACAGAGCTTTGCATTAATATCACCAAATGTCAAGGAGTTTAATTTCAAAATTGACCAAACTTAAAAGTGTTTAAAAACGTTTAAAACACTAAAAGTCTAAAATTATTTACATGTTATAACACACGTGTAAACAATGGGAGCTTATGGATCAGTGTAAGGTAAAAGATACGGGTAAACACGATATGTGACGAGAGTAACTTTTAGAATTTATAATTCGATTTTTCGAAAATGTGGCCTTAACGAGTAGACACGATATGCGACGAGGGTAACTTTAAGAATTTATAATTTTGACATGCAATAAATATGGCATTGGAATCTTAAAAAGTGTGTATTTTTTCAATTTTCCATGATATTTATAGTCAAATTTTCTATTAAAATCTTCTAAACAAGTGCTCTTATTGCACATTTTACAAAAACCGTTTATAAGTTTATATATATTAAAAATAATACAATGTTGTAACTCGAAGAACTTAATATTATCTACATATTTTATTTATACATATCCGTGCAATTTGCACGGGTGTTAAGCTAGTATTTGATGAAACACGGATTTATTAGAGAAAGTAAAAGGTAAACTTTGTACATAGAAAAATAAATGAAAAGAAACAAACTTGGTATATTTATAATCTATATGTAATCGTGTTGAGGATGACTTGTGAATTTCTTTTGATCAGACTAAAACAAATAAAAAAAAAAATTTCCAAGATCAAATCATTTGAATTAGGTTAGTACATTATTTGAGCTAATTTTCCCCTTTAAGTAATTTAGGATTCTAGAGGAATACATTAGTTTAGGTTTCATCAACTATTAATTAATGAAATGATATTTTCACTCACAAAAAAACTATGGCAAGTTTAATTATGGTCAAAATATTAGTTAAAAGTACAATATTTTGTTTTGTTTCTTAATTCAATACTCCATCTGTCCAGTCAATTTTTTGTAATTGCTTTATACACGATATTAAGGTAAGAAAAGAGATGTGAGTGTATAATTATTAAAAAAAAAATCAAAAGCAACTTGAAACGAGGAGGAAATGTAATGGTCCCCATCAACACATTAGTTGATTTATTTAGTGGGAACACTTAAAATAGGAAAGTGTAACTATTGACCGAGAAGGAGAGAGTACTATTCATTAATTTTATATTCATTACGTACACAATTTAAACATGACATCTTTTAAGTTCAGTGTTATTAATGCTTTAAAATCATCAACTTAATATTCATGTAGTGGTGGACTATGATAGCTTTGTTTTTTGAATACCATAACTAACTAGTACTTACGGTTGTTAATGATTATACAGCCCCCAGGCTATATTTAGAGATCCATTTAGAGGGGGTAACAACATCCTGGTAAGCTCCACTCTTCGCTCTTGTCGACACGGGTTTATAGTTTATACAATTATAGAGTATTCTATAATTTAATATTTTATCAGTAGAAAATAATAAATAGAAGTAATTTATAACAAGGTGGGTTGGTGAGTGAACATTCAGGTGATGTGTGATGCGTACACTCCAGAAGGAGAGCCAATTCCGACAAACAAAAGGTACAATGCTGCCAAGATATTCAATCACCCTGACGTTGCTGCCGAGGAGCCCTGGTATCCAATCTTTCTCTTTCTCTATTTCAATTTATAATACGACGCTAAGAAGAGTTTAAAAAGTCTTCAATCCTTGGTTCTACCTACCCACTAACGAGCAATTAGCTAGGCATAAGGGTATAACAACTAGTTGCACTCAAGATTAAAATTGACCTTAAAAGTATACATGAGTGTTTTAAAATTGCATGACATGCATTGGATCTAACAAATGCTCCACAGACTTATTCATTTGATTGACGTAGTCCTTAAGAAACAATCCAACCTCCATAATACTAATGCTTATCTTAGTGGGTAATATATACGATTACAATAGAGTACTTCGTGTATTTTTTTATTGCCGTTATATGATGAAATAGACTCATTTCCTTTCTATCTCGGTCCACAGTCTATAGGAAATATGAACTTATATGACCGATAATAACTTTAATTGTGACGTCGTGTAGGAACACTGCCCTAAATCCGTTAGACCCCACGCAGGTGCTCCATGGGTTCTGTGGTCACAGATTCCAGGGTTAACGCCTCCTTCCGCACTTTGTCCCACACGATAAATGGAAGTGGAAACTGTTCTGAGAATTTAGAATGTAGAAAATATAAGTGATAATGTTTTCTGTATTTTTTTAGTCTAAAACTTTGGGAGAATGGTGGATTTTATAGGGAAGGAAAAGGCTCCAACAGTCACATAGATATACCAAAAGATCAGCAGATTAATGGCCATAAAACCAGTAATGAATGAATCGGAACATTAAGAGCATATATTATTGTGTAGTAAATTCCAACGACTAGTATCCGATGAAGGAATATTTNCCCCACCGCGCACGTGTCACAAGCCGAGCGGACGACGATAGTGGCGTGTGTGAGGAGACTGTAGTATCTCCTCTATAGTCTAGTTAATACTTAATAGTGCATTTGTCCCATATATAAAGTGATAACTCCCCCAATATTCTACCAATGTGGGACAAAATTATACTCCCTCCTATTCACAATAAGTGTCTCATTGTGAGTTGGGCACAAATATTAAGGAATATAGTTATTTAATATTTTGTATTGTTTGAGGCTAAGGAGAAAGTGAGTTAAATAATGAAAACTAATGGGTTAAGAGTGGGTTGAGTGGCAATAAGTGAAAAGTAGTAAGGGTAGTATAGTCATTTCATAAGCAAAAACCTTACCAAAAATAGACAATGAGATATTATTGTGAATAGACGGAAATGGACAAATGGGACACTTATTGTGAATAGGAGGGAGTAATATTTAAGTTTGGAGCAACATCCACCTCCAATGCCATCAACACTTGAATTCATAATATTTCAATATTTATCCCATATTCTGATCCTTTTTACTGTATTTATTTAACTTATGCGTGAATGATAAAATGAGAGATGAGACACTAAACATAAGACATGATCATAATGTAAATCTAGAGTATAAATAACCCCGAATTTGTCAAGAGTATATTTAGTTTAGTCAAAGAAGGGAAATAAATGAGTATTGAACTATTAATGAATAGAATCGGGGTTATGAGGTATGATACAAATATTAATTGATACTTGGTACTTGAAAAGTAACACATATCCGATCTTTTAGCAAATTCCGCGTAAAAATCATACGCTACCAAAACGACTAACCAACCCATAATAATCAAGGGAACCATGTCACTTTAGTTTTGTACGGATGTCATATTCAATTAATATTAATGTTAATAATATTAATATTAATACTAGACTAGGCTTTGTTATCGCTAAGGGAGTGGCCGCCCAAATTGTATCTCGGCTGCCCACTAATTTCTTGTAAATTCTGATATTATCTTAATAAAAGTTACGGCTTTTTAATGAAAATAATAATGATAATAATAATAATAATAATGCTAATTTGATAACTTATACTTTGAATAACTCATTTTTTCATATCTTATACCTAAGATAACTTTTTTTTAAATTTTATACTTAAAATCTTATTCTCTTCCAAACTTACTACCAAATCTAAAAAAAGACATGAATTGGCGTTTTACCCTTACTAACTAACCCATCACCACCTTTTTTACATAACATTAATCCTAACCTCCCTTATCATCAAATAAAGCCAACCAACACCAACACCAACACCAACACCAACACCAACACCACCATCAGTCACCACGACCCACCTCCTTCCATGTCGGCACCGCCACCGATCTCGAGATAACATTGTATGTGCCCTCCTATGGGGGAATCCTGATAATACCCCCCTATCAAACACCTACAACTTCCCAAAGCACAAACACACAACACCCACCCGCACTACAAAACCAAACTCACAACTACCACCTACACCCTAATACCGTCACAACACCATCACAACCCCCCACCTACACTGCATCCACGCCTTACGCGTCACCCAT
>JAGPOY010000962.1:1219-20786 GCA_018983105.1 Silene uniflora
TTTTATGCATGGAAGTCCTCTCAAGGAACGTTTTGCGGCAGCAGGCTAATGGAAGGATCAAAGGTATCAATCTTTGTCTGGGTGAGAATGAGTTAACTCATCTCCTTTTTGCTGATGATGCCATTTTCTTCCTTCAAGATAAACATGATTCAGTAAAAAATTTCCGTCGTCTCTTTGATAGCTTTTGTAAGGCTTCGGGTCAGATTATTAATAAGGACAAATCCGGAATTATGTTTAGTCCTAGTACAAGATTGGCTAACGCTAGAAGATGTTTGAAATCTCTCAAATTAAAAGGAAATAAAGGCCTTGGTAAATATCTTGGGTTACCCACGGAATTTCAGGGTTCAAAAAAGGAGATTTTCAAAGGTATGGTGGAACATGTTATGAAGCGGATATCGTCTTGGAATGGTATCTTTCTATCACCGGCTGGAAGATTGACATTAATCAACTTTGTCTTATCAAATCTCTCTATTTTCTTTCTATCGGTATTTAAAATACCGGTAAGTGTGACGTACAAGAAACTCTTTGTTGTCACATTTTTGGTGAACGGGTTGTCGAAATGGTAAATCGATTCATTGGTGTAGTCAGAAATTCCTTAGTTTACCTAAGAGTGAGGGTGGTTTAGGTATCAAGAACATTGCATGTATGAATCAAGCGTTATTAGCCAAACAGGCGTGGAGGATTATCTCAGGCCAGGACTCTTTCTTCTGCAAAACATTTAGAAAGAAGCTTTTCAGGAAACCAGTCTTCGTGAAACAAGGCTTGATTAGAAAGGGAGCGAATACATCTTGGGGTTCACGGAGTCTTATTCACGGTTGGGAACTGGTTAGACAACATTTTGGATGAAAACCTGGTATTGACTCCGAACTCAATGTATGGACTAACAAATGGGTCAATGGTGAATATGCGGAACCTCATGAGGATATTCTCTCAATTGAATCGGCGATTCTTTGCCAGTTGAAAATTAAAGACCTCCAAATTCAACAGACATCCCAAACGCTTGGGGGTCAAGTTTGTGGATGGGATGAGATTCGTATTAGATCTATTTTCTCGGAGGAATCTACAAAGAAAATTCTGGCTATCCCAGTCTGTCAATCAAGGTATGAGGATGAGGTTCTCTGGCCGCTCACAAGTACTGGTGATTATAGTGTGAAAAGTGGATATGGACTGGCATTCAAGGCTTACATGGAGACAAGTGGATCTATAAAAGATAAAACAAGAGTAACCGATGAAGAAAGATTGTTCTGTAAAAGCAAACTTTGGAGATTACCGGGTCCGGCTGTGTGGAAGATTCTCATATGGCGCATCATTACGGACTCTTTATCGGTGGGTTGGAACTTTCATAGGAGAAAGATTGAAGTGGATTACACTTGTAAACTTTGTCATCAGGATGAGAGCATGGAATCTATGGAGCACATCTTCCGAGACTGTGAGATTTCTAAGAGAATATGGGCTTGCACTGATCTTGGCATCAGGTACAATCAAGGACACTTTGTGTCTCTTAGTAAATGGATTATCCACTGGGTGACATATCTTGGAAAATTAGATGATGCTGAGTCCAGAATCATAAGATTTGTGGCAACGTTATGGTGCATATGGACTGTCCGAAATAAAAGTTTGTTTAAGGGAGATGACTTCCATCCTATGTCTTTCATGAATCTCTGGAATCAGTTAGTGGGTATTGCGGTTGAGGCAACTGCCATGGCTGCTGATGCATTGAAGGGTGGACCTAATGGCCTATCCACTAGGAACGAAAATGTGATACCTGAGCTTCGTGAAAGTAAACCTTTCTTCACTGTTGGGGCTGAGTATAATTGCGATCGTATGAGAATCATGGTTGATGCGGGCTGGAAAGGTTGTGATAAGGCTGGAGTTGGATGGATTGCTTTCACGGAATTTGGTAACCAATGGCATATGCAAAGTAAGTCTATTAGAGCTGAGTCCGCTTTACAAGCTGAAGCTATTGGTTTAAGGGAAGTGGTCCTGTGGGCTAGAAACCTTTCGGTATGGCACTTGGAGGTCTCTTCCGACTGTCTCAGCAACATCATGTTCTTTGCCGGGATTACGAAGCCTCATCATCTTGTCAAAGACATCCTTCAAGATATCCTCGATCTTAGTAGCTCGTTTCATTGTCTATCCTTTAGTTTTATTCCTAGATCTGTTAATAATGTGGCTCATGGCCTTGCTTGTAAGGCCATGATTTAGTTAGGACACCTCTTTTTACAGCTGCCAAAAAAAAAAAAAACAAAAAAAAAAAAGCTATTGTATTTTGTATGTATATATGGTTTTTAAAATCGCAAATTTGTCGATGCGGAGCCAACCCGGTTTAACCATATGTCTGATTTTCGTGTACCGGCTTTTTCGTATATCTGCTTTTCGTATACATGCCCGGATATGGATTTACGATGCTCGTTGTTCAATTTATTGCATTCGTAATAAAACGGGTAATACAATAATAACATCTCTACACCTTACAAACAGTTAGTAAATTATAATCCAAATTTAATACAATTTGAACCAACCTTCTAATAACACATTGTACACAATAAGGAACATCCTAAAGAAAGAACTTGACATCATGCAAGAACTTCTTCTTTTGTTGATATGAAAGGTTGGGTGGTGTATTGGCATCCAACATCATTAAGGAGTCATCGGCGAAAGAAGAGAAATAGGAAGGTACATCGGATGTAGTACCTCAGACTTCATTTGTTATTGAGCTTTTGTATATTTTTTCTGAACTTTTTAAAGTTTATAAGTTACATTTTAATTTTTTACCGTCAAAACTCAAATAACTCAAATTTAACTGAGCTTATATGCAATGATTTTGAGTTATATTATAATGTTTTGAGTTTATTGTTTAAATGAATGAACTCAGAAACTTTATAGTAAAACTCAAAAGTTTAAAACAAAACTTAAAAACTTTATTATAATGCTAAAAAACAACAAAACTTGTGGTAGTACATCGGATGTATGATCCACCTATTGGCGAAAGGAGCATCAATAAGTAAATTAATACCTCAATTACCATACTTCAATCGAGATAAGTGATCGGCAACAACATTTTTAGCCCCCTTCTAGTCACGAATCTCTAGATCAAATTCTTGCTAAAGCAAGATCCATCTTAGAAGCCTTGGCTAGAAGATGTTTCAAAGCGGCATGATCGGTATGAACAATAACTTTGGACACAATCAAATATGTTCATTTTTATCATTTTTTTTTACCACGGTGGTTTCTCCTTTCTTATGAACCACTTGGACTGGACTAACCCATTTTGAATCGGAAATCGCGTAAATAATTCCCGCATCTAACAATTTTATAACCTCCTTTTTAACCACTTATTGCATGTTTGCATCTAAACGTCTTTGACCTTGGACACATGATTTATGATCTTCTTCAAGATAAATTCTATGCGTGCAAAAAATTGGCCCTTCAAACCATCAAGTTTATACCAATGGCTTTCTTGTGAGTCCTAAGTCCTAACAATGACCGGACACATTTCCGACTCATCTAGAAAAGCATATTTCAAATTCGAGGGGAGGGTTTAAGTTCGGGTTTTTGTACCTCATCTTGAGGAGTAGAAACCAAACCTACAAATTGTGAGCTTTCCTCTAATGGTTGCTCTTCTCCATCCAAATCAATAAATACATGTCAGTTTGGATGTAAACATCATGCAAGTGTCTATGCTTTCTTTGTCTTGAAAAGAAGGGTAATCACCCCTGCTTAAAGCACAATTCAGTCATCGGCGTATTCTTGTTTCCATTTCTAATGGACTCAAAGTCTCACTATTTTTTGGTTACGGAAATAAAGCAAAATGACTCAATAAAATAGTTGCACTTTTTAATCTGAAGTAGCGGACATTTGATGCTTTCTCTTGCATCTCATTAAGCATCATCCCGGAAACAACCTATTTATGGTGTTAACACAGGGGTAATGTTACAGCCTTTGTGTTTTCAATTGCTTAGAATAAAGTCCCTAGAACAAATACCGTAAGTTGAGTAAAGGTATGTGTATGCCATAAACAAAATCGGAATGTTCTGTCACCCAGCTATCGACAAAAACAATTTGAACTTCAACTCGCATTATTCTTTCTAAGTTTATCTTGCCACAGAATAAAATAGCTGTGAATGTTGACTGCGATCACAAACCTTGAGCCAAAGATTAACAGGATCAAGCCATATCCCAAAAGGCTAAAACATACTAGATCTACGTAAGTGAAACTGAATAACAACGGACTTACGGACCAATGTTGCCTTAATGAAAAGACGTATGTGCTAAAGCCTAAAGTATGAGAACAGCACAACAAGACATGGCAAACTGGGTCAGGCTTAAGCGGAAAAAAAAATGTCACTGGGACTAAGATCCTCCATTTGAGCCAGCCACAGCCAGTAATGTCATCTGCATGCGGACAGTTGTTAGTTGTTACACAAACATCATTCATCACAATCATCACACAAGCTATTTTGCACCAAAACCCAGCAAGTGCATGGCAAATAGACATTAAGAGAAAGAGATGTCGAATAAGTACTTAAGCTTCTTGCTCCATCTTAACTTCATCCTTATTGTATGTGACAACCATATTAATGGGAAGCGAAGAAAAGAACATTCCTAACAAAAGGAATCCATTTCAGACACAGCAATAGAAGTTTGAAAACAGGCAAGTAAATTAAACAATCAACGACATTACCCTAGGTGCCTGAAAGGTTCCTGTCTAAGGTGAGGCTAGGGAGTAAGGGGTCACATGTAAGCTATCTTCCCATATGTTGTTAAGAAATATGGATAATATAGAGGTGGTTTCCGTTACCCATGAAAATTGTGAAAACAGCTGCTATTTAACAAACTTAACAATAAAGGATATATGTTCCTGTTAAAGCCACATGGTTAGGAAGAATCTTATGTGTCACTTTATGTTACTCCCGCACAACACTTCGACACTTCACACAAAATAGCCGTATCCGACACTCTGCCACGAAAGTCGGAGTAACACATGTTTTACTCAATCATCCTTGAAATTCCGTTTTTTCATTATTGGATGAAGAGAATTGCCGGTAGCAATCAATCAATCTGCCATATGCCTGCATAAACTCTGACAGCTCGTGTAGTAACAGCTGTAATATATAAATTGCAGCAATAGCAATAAAAAGCCTATCAAATTTTGGGGAAAATTATGAAGGAAATCCAATCTACAAGTGTAATGGACAATATGCAACACATTTTAAGCAAATGGATATGTGCATACCTCGCTTTGTAGACATCATCGAATACGTGAAGTTAACCACCACATTAAATGCTCATTTGTTTCCTACTAGCCATAAGTCCATGTCGACTGTGATGAATAGGTCTAACTGTATGATACACCCGATTCCAAACTTTGTTACATTCAAGTCACTTTCTAAGCTGCTGTGATACTGCTCATACTGATATTATGTGAATATTGCCGACATTTTTCATCAGTCGTCACAGAATTAACAGACTGGCATCATTAATATTGATCCCTGGATTAGCCAAGTTCAACAACAATCATCGCTTGCCCACTACAGAGTAATTTCTTTTAACCACATAGTGTATACAACCAAACCTCCAAATCTAGCATCATTATTTTCGATTCACCATTTCTTAGGACGGCTGGCAAAGTTACGAGATCTTTTACCCTTTTCAATTTCTTTCATGTCTGAGCGTTCTTTTAAGACATTAGACATATCCTTAGCTTTTTGAATGATGTATTTTCTCCTTTGATGGTCCTCAACACCTGTAAACACACTTGTAGATTGTTTTGAGCAGGGTATAGTTGTTACAATGTTCGAAACTTTTATTGCCAATTCCTGCAATCCCTTCTTCTTCAGCTCTGTATACAATGTCTGACAACTACTGATTTTGGGAACAAAGCCCCTCTGGATAATTTCCTCTAGTTCCATTACAGCCTCCTTAAACCTACACCTTTTACAGAACAGATGGATCAACAAATCACTCACATCTGAGTTCAAGACATGTTTTTTAGATCTCAAATCGTCCCTAATGTTCACAGCCAGTTCCAACCTCTCTTCCTCACAAAGCATGCGCAACATCAAGTGAAATGTCGTCTCATCTGGCTCATAACCAGACTCTACCATTTTCCTATAAAGGCTCATTCCCTCGTCAACTTTCCCACATTTCAAGAAATACCTGAAGAAGTGATTATAGGTAGTGGGAGTGGGCACAACTCCCCTACTAGACATCATCTTCATGATTTTACCCGCCCCATTCATATCATCCGCCTTACAAAACCCCCGGACCAATGAATTATATGTCGTCAAAGTCGGACCAGCCTCCAGGACCAAAAACCTCTCCAACATCCCTAGTGCCTCCTTAAGCCTTCCCGCTTCAGCTAAGGCATCCACCAACGGATCATACACTTTCCTAGTCGGTGTAAGACACGCCCTCCTCATTTCACGGAGCAATTCCACCGCCCTATCAATTAAGCCCATCCGACAAAATCCACTAACAAGTATACCATAAGTAACAACTCCCGGCACCAGATTTTCCCGTCTCATCAACAACAAAAGCTGCTCCACTTTTCTCAAATTCCGCAATTTGAACCAACCTTCTAATAACACATTGTACACATCTACTGACGGAACCCAATCCGAATCCAGCTGCATTTTCCTATCTATAAAATCAGAAGCCACCTTAACATGGCCAAATTTACACAACCCATCAAGCAAAACATACAACAAATCAATTTCCAATATTTTCGCAAACTCGTAAATGTGTATAGCATGCATATGCATACCTAATCTAGCATAATTCCTAACTAAAAACCCGAAACAGTCAGCTGAAATTAACTCAGACCCATCACTAATCTTGACAATATTAAGCAATACCATCAATGCCCACTTAAATTCACCAGATTTTGCAAGGATATTAAGCATTGAATTAAAGACTGAAGGAGGATGATGATACCCGGGTCGTTTTTCTGCCCATTTGAATAGGGAAAAAACAAGCTTGGGCGACGATTCGAAGCGCTTAAAGATGGTCAGCAACAAAGATGGAGAAGGATCAAATTGAATATCTTCAAGTGCGTCGAAAATATTTGGGTTGTTAACAGCAGTACATATTGTTTCAAAATCCAAATTTGGGGAATTAGGGTTAGGGTTAGGGTTTACGAAAGATGAGAAGGATTGAGCAAATGGGGAGGTGGATACAACAAAATCAGAATTGAATGAAGGAAATAATGGATGAAAAAGTGATTTGTTGGATAAAATCTGGAATTGTAAGGTTGATTTTGAGAAAAATCGATTGAATTTAGAAAAGAAAAAGAGGGGATTTTGAGACATTGTTCAACTTCCCGCCACCGCCTAAACACAAATTCATTTATATCCAACACACAAATTCTAAGATAACGTTAACCCTAATCAGAGCATTATTAATAAATAAATAAATAAATAAAAACATACCGACAAGAAAAGGGTCCGACCACTTGTGCAATAACCAGAGATAAATAATAGTTTGGTGAATTAATTGGGGATGACAGTTGAAAACCATGAACCTCTTCTTTTGAACGATCCGGATTGTATCTAGGGTGGATCTAACGATTGTATAGTTATTTCACAAAAGTAATAGGAAGCACGGTTTTTATGAATGGATAGATAATAAGTATTCACTCCCTAGTTTGAGTGTTGATTTTTTTTTTTTAATTCAATTTAGAAAAGAAAAAGAGGAGATTTGGCCGTTAGATTTTTAGGAAGGCTAGGCCGCCCAACTATACTCTATAGTCTATACAACCCAAAGTTGAAGCTTGACAACTTTTTCTTTGTTGTTAAATTTAATATTCACGGATTTAGAATTTTAGATCAAGGTCATGAATAACATTACTCGATAATTTGTAATGACTAAACTAATGTAATACAATTTGAGGTTTGGTGAGTTGATCTTTGAACTAGTTACCCATTTTGGAATAAAGTGGGTTATTGGTTTAAGTCGCTCCCAAAGGTCGTGATTTGGAATGGTGAAAATCACGAACTACGGAGTTGAGGGATGAGAAATGAACGGATTGTGTTGACTGTCCTATACGAATTAATCCGCTTGAGTCAAAGGGGTCAATATGTTTTGGTGGAGGTCAATGTCGATTTGACACTTAGATGATTTACGTGTATGTTAGTTTTAAGTGAGTTTAATCCTGACTCAAAACAGTGTTCAAAACCCCTATAAAGGAGAGTTGCACGTCTTAGTTTAGAGCTGAGAGAAGAAAAACCAAGTCCCTAGTAGTTAGAGTTCTACTGTCCTTCAAATCGGACCAACCCCCGAGCATGTAAGCTTTGGTTATACTCAAAAGCTCGAATTTGGATAATTTTGTACAGTACTCTAACAGTATAGCCTGGAAGCAGATGTTCATGTTATTGACATGACCGTAAATCTGTAATACAGTGCCGCCGTAACATTTGATAAATACAAGATGTATATTAACTATTAAGGTATGAGTTTCTCAGATACAGAGGCTTACAGTGCTATATTTGAAAAGGACATATACAATTTAGCCCTTGTTTTCATTGAATTTAGGCTGTTAATTGTATATCAGATTTGTTCATCTGTATAAAAGACTACAGAGTAGCTAAGTAATGAATATCGGTATGTCAATGAACCCAACAACACGGATCACCTCCTTTGGAAGTTCAAGGCTTTGATGGCAAAACCGAAAGTGACTGTGAAGATCAAACAGAAACTAGCGACAACAACAGCAGCGACAACCAGGAAATCATGCCTGTAACCAAACTGTTCTTTAAGTAATACCCTTACAGGCACTGAGTGAGTACCGTCAGCGAGCTTGACCAGGTCATCTAAGTCCCCATATTGGGATGTGAGAAGTCCATACAAACTCCATGCTATAGGGTTTGTCCAATAATACCATCTCCACCAAACAGGAATCCGCTGTAGACCAAGACGAAACCGTTAGTATTATGACCAATAGCTGGCCTAAACTTCAACTTGAGCCGAATGAACACAAGTATGCAAAAATATGTGTGCGGTGTGCCTCATTCAAGCTGATATTTTCCCAAAGTATGTTAACCGGACTTTTTGTACCATCTAGTGTACCAGTATCTAGACAGGGAAAAATGAAGCAAGACCCAAATTAAACCCGGACTAAAGTTATGACCAATAGCTGGCGTAAACTTTGGTGGACAGCTATTGACTCGATTCAAAATGACCCGGCAAGAAACCACTTGAGCTGACAGTGAGGCTTGTTTGAAATTACAGCCAAGTTTGTCTTCAGCAACAGATGACAAAAAGCTTAATAAACATGACTTGAACCACCCGACCTGAAACGACCTGTACTAAATTGACCACCCGGAGATAACCCAATAATTACACACCCGACCCTCGAATGGCCAACTTAATCCAACTCCACCTCATGTGCATAATACTTCTGAAATGACCCGGATGCAAAGTCTACCACACTAATTCACTAAAGTAACCCAAACAAGAGGAACTAGTGAGCTTAACATATTACCGTTTGCGCGATCATGAATCCACTGAAAAGATTCCACATCATATAGAACGGAGCAGCAACAATTGCAGCAGCATTATGGTTGGGTGTAACAGCGATTGTCATCATCCCAAAGAAGGTGAAGTACAGTAACGTGAAAAACATGAAGTACAGATACCAAGCAAACTTGACCAAGTTCCCTTCAAAGGACGCCATATAGTAGAAAATGCCACTGTAAATGACTGACTGAATGAACACATATGGCAGCTCAACTACCACCTGTTCAGAAAATTAATTAGCCGATGTGATCGAATAAGGTGTAGGATCAGGCAGAAGATGAAGAGTGCGCACCTGAGCAAAGGCAAATGCTAGAGCTGAGTACATCCTAGCTGCTCTCTCTCTGTATGAAACGAATCTTTCTATGGATACGACGGGTTGCACAGCTGTGGCATTTGTGATTCCAATGAATAGAACTGCAGAATACATTGATCCCATTGCATTGGATATGTCTTGTTGCGTACTCCTGCAACAAAATTTGTTCACTATTGTAGGCACTAAAAATTCATTCAGGTGGCGGAAAAATATTGTTATTGTGGGTCAAAAGTCAAAAATCAATATTAACTGATTTCAAATTCATTCACCAGTATTTCTGTATTTTGTATCTTTCACAACAACCTATTGAAAGGGAGGAGTTTGACGGGAATATGTGACCATTCTATGTTACTTTGGTACATTACTTTGTCGGCGTGTCCTGTGTTGCAACGATATCTATACTTCATTTTGGGCCAAAAGATGGAATTTTTCAAGGAGTGTGACGCTCAAACACTTGATGCAAAGTCTGAGTAATATAGGCCATAAGGATAATCTAGGAAATTTTGCTGACACATACCTCTTGGAACCAAACTTCCAACACATTGTTCCAAACATGAGAGAGATGATGACAGTGTAGAGAAAACGGACGGCTGTGTACTGTGGGTTCCGCCAATACGAGAGATTTTGTTTCCAGAGACAAGCTATAAACTGTGATAGGAATGACCGAGAATATTTAGTAGGAAAGCTTAGATCCAATGAATCTTGCTCGGGTTTGCTTAGACGTTCAACCATTTGTTTGTTTAACCTGACATGGAAGAGGGTGTTAAAATCTCGAATGTGAATTATCAGGGATGCCTAATTGCAGAAGATACGATTGATTACCAGAAAAGAGCAGAGTTTTTGTACACTTCTGAAAAATCAACTCCTAAACGACTTTCTTCAGCAGGAGATGAAACATCCAAAATCCAGGCAGCAGGGTTGTAACCAGGCTTTATTTTAGAAACACCTCGAATTGCCTAATGTAACGAAGAAAATGCAAGACAGAACGTTTATAAGTTTTTTGGATGCTTAAAAAGGAAAAAGGTTTCATTGTTACACAAGTGTATTTTCACCTCGAAATATTTGATAAGCTCACGAGATCTGATTCCAAGGGGTCCAGCATATATCAGTTTCCCTCCCCGCTTCATCAACAAGAGCTGTGCATAAGTAGAGTGGAAAGGTGACGACAAAGACAAAAGGGTTTAAAAAAAAACACTAAAGTAAATATCAAGGTGAATTGAGCAAAGAGAGATGACATAACAGCGACAAGGTTACCTCATCAAAGGATTCAAAGATATCGACACTGGGCTGATGGATAGTGCAAACAATAGTTCTTCCAGTGTTGACAATATTTCTAACTGTTCTCATTACAATAGCAGCAGCCCTGGCATCAAGCCCAGAAGTTGGCTCATCCATGAATACAATTGAAGGATTTGCCACGAGTTCGACTGCAATTGTCAATCTTTTTCTTTGCTCCGTGGATAATCCGTCTATGCCTGGCATACCAATTAAAGCTCCTTTTAATGGCGTAAGCTCTACAAGTTCCATAACCTCGTCAACAAAACTCTGTGAATCAGATCCAAAAGGTCAGTAAGTGTCCCGAAAAGTTGTCTAAGAATAACTTGCTGAAAGATCATGTTATAATTGAAACGAAATAGTCACTTACATTGATCACATAGAAGGAACATGTTAAAATTTAGACATCTGCGTGAAACTTCAGAAACTTACCCTCTGTGTTTTGAGACCAACATTAGATGGCAATCGAAGCCAAGCTGAAAAGACAAGTGATTCATGGACAGTTAAGCACGGGGAATGATTGTCGTCTTGCTCACAGTACCCAGAGATCCTTGCGAAAGTTTCCTGCTTTTTTGGGTACCCAGAAATATATATGCTCCCTTTGATTGTTCCACCGGTTTTCCTACCTGATAGAACATCCATGAGAGTCGTTTTCCCTGCACCACTAACTCCAACCAATGCAGTGAGGATTCCTGGTCGAAATGCCCCTGTCACATTAACTAAAAGTTGCAGCTTGTCCTCCATCATGCCGTGTTGTTTAAGTTCCTGAGGTCATATGAATAGGAGTAAAGACAACATCCACAAGTGAACAGCTAAATGACTGTTGAGATTTTCCCGAAGTGTGAGTGAAGCATTGTTCCAGATCCGTTATCCGTAGAAGTAGGACTTAGGAGACTAGTTTACAAGTTTGCGGGTTGCTCCTATCACCAATTGGTTTCAGGATGAAACCTCACTTGACCTGTAGAAAGTCTGCTCCCTTGCTTCTACTGGCATCTAACGGGGAATTCAACAATGCTAACTACAACAATAGAAAGGCGAGGAAACTGAACTGAAAAACATTGAGCGTACCTTGGGAACATCTACATAGTAATTAACATTGTTGAAAGCCATAGAAAGGGGTTGAAATGGAAGGACCATGCCTCTCTTTTGCCTATCTTGTCCTGTAAGAAAGGTTGAAGGAGAAATTGAAGTCATCAAAGGAAGAATTGTAGGACGGGAGTAGTGTTGGAAATATAACCCCGCACTAACCAGTGAACGAGAATGACTTGCCTAAGAACTCTCCAAGTTCAATCATGGAAATTTCGTGTGCCTCTTCCCCATTCTTGTTGGAGTGCGTATCTTTACAGACAACAGCTTTACACGTCCCAATAGCTAAATTAAACATTTATAAGAGCGTGTTAGAATTACTCAATTCCCAAAAATAAGATCAGGTCTTTGAAACAACAAATCAGAACTGAGAAAACTGCCTGAATCCTGAAAGCAGTACTACTTTCCACTCCATTAGATTGTTTGCACTTCGCAAAATATGTGAGGAGCGAAAGTCAAAAGATGCAAGGAATCAAGGGCGATAGAGGGAGTAGATCACAAATCAGTCAAGGATTAAAAGAGCATCTGAACAAAATGCCCTTTCTGTATCATTCAAATTCCTCATCTTGTCATTTCCCATGGTGAATACTTATTTTCCTCGGGGGAATTTCATTGCTTAACAGTATAGTTATTACGATTTGCGACAATGATCAAACTCAAGGTCGTAACAGCTGGTAAAATTCAAGTCAATAAAAGCAGATGATAATATTAACAACTTACGATTGAGATATGTCAAGAAAAGTGTGAAGAGGATGTTGAACAAAATCGTATATCCAAGCAGCGCACCCGCACCAATCCAATACCAGTAACTGTCTGGGAATAAGCTTTTTGTCTTCAAAAGCATCTCACCTAAAGATAATGAAGTACTGTTGTCTACTCTCTGCAAATGTGAATTGCCTTTGTCAGCTGATAAGCATATATTCCAGACTACTTGAAGGTTACGTATATGTCGACTGTCAAGGAATGTTTCAGAACTCATACTACCAATATGGTTTATGTTGGACATAAATGCATTGTCCAATCCAAATCGCATTGAGATATGATTATGTTATTAGAGATATTATGTCACCACAATGTACAAGTGTAAGCCTAAGCCTAAGTGTCAACAAAACATTACTTCAACACGATACTTCAAGAATTCATTTTAGAGCAAAACATGACTGTTTCCCACAAAATAGCTATGTCCTACATGACGAGATGAAGCCGCATTCAACTCTTGCAGCCGAATCTGAGTAACATGGGTCTTCAAGACAAAGTGACTAAGTGAGTACGTACCTTGTTCCAAGAATGGCCAAGAAATTCATTCACAGAAGCTGCATTCTGTGCATACATTAATGGGGAAACCCAATAACCCCAGATCCACCACTTGGGAATGCTATCTGTGACACAGAGAAATATCAGCATGCCAAGAGTTTATGAACAAATTTCAGCAGAAAAAAGATTAGGATTCCACCTCGTGAGAAGATAAACCCTCCAAGAGCCATGACAACCAACATTGCAAAGGATCCAAAAGTGTTAGCAACTATCAGATTTCTTCCTAAAGATGCCATTACACGAAAGAGAGATATAGACATCTGATGCAAAAGAAAAAATATAAGGAACTGCTTCAGGCATCTGCAAACAACATAAGATGCAATCAATCAATCTGTTACATGAACAAATGCAACTCATAATACTTTTCACTCAAAGGTCGTACCCATGTCCGACACGACACTCAAGCATATGGATATAGATGGATGACACTGTTTGTGAAGTATTTAGAATGATATTTAATGGTTTTATACCTTATTTCTCAGATATTTCTCCAGTTGACTTTCATAGTTTCATTAACTTACTATGTAAAATTTATAACTATATCTTCGTACCCCTATCGTCACTTTTAGGACAGTGTCTCGTTGTCTAAGAAAATGTCCGACACTTGGATATGAAACCGTGTCTAACATCTCTACTTGAGTTTGAGTAACATAGTACTCAAGCTTGTCACTTGTTATTCTGTAGGAGAGGGCAATTTACCTTGTTATGTCAGGATCGAATCCAACCACATAATATGTAATTCCCACCCACAAAAGCGACTCAATAAATGATGATGGAATGCTTAAAATCCATGAAGGAATCGTGTAAACCCAGCATGGATAGAAGCGCAGATCTCTATGTTTGTAAAGAACGGGCAGCTTTTGAATCAGCAAAGGAACCTCCATGAAACCATTGAATAAAGTCATCACAATTGAGAAGTATATTGCCCCAAGATAAACACCTCCATCCTCGAGCGTCTTGTGATGCATAGTTTTCCAGAAGAAAACAGTACTGATGATGAGAGTAACCAAGAGAAGCTGCAATACAGATAATTCTGTGTTATTGCATGAGATTTGTATTATGCTAAGTCCTACGAGTATCACATCAGTACTTCTGTTGGGAATGTTAGCTTTTCACATAAAGAGAATGGAAAGCAACAGAACTGAACTGAAATGAGCTGAAATTAAGTCCAAAAGAATAGGACTTTCACCTGTATGTATTTAAAAATGAACAGAAATGAATTTCGTTTCATGAGTAATGTTTGCCAGGAGAAACCAATTTTCAGAAGTTCAACCCTCTTAACACCATAAGTTGAATTTGACAGCGCAGATGGATGAATGTAATGCCTATCAACAGGATTAGCAAGCTCCCGCAATAATTCATTGCCAAGACGAAATGAAGTAAATGCATCAGCAAACTTTGCCACACTCACATACTGGTAATGAGTATCCCTGCCGGACCAATATTGTTTTTGGTCTTTCTTAGATGTCACCTGTGTCAAAATATACGGCAAAAGGCTATTTTAGAGTAGTACATAACAGCTAAATGTAAACATAGGATTAATTAGCAACAGCTAAAAAACCATAGTCCCAAAATAATTTGGGGTCGGCTAACATGAATCGTTGTACGCACCCATGAATCTGAGGTAAAACGATAACAAAAGGAGAGTAATGGAAAAACAAAATATAGAGCAATCTGGGTGAAAAACATTGAGAAAGAGAACATCGCATACTTCCTGCAAAAAATCAGCAACATTCTTTCTTTCTGGGCATATGAATCCCATATGTTTGAAAAACTCAATAGAACTCTGAATTGGCCCTTGATAAACTATATGCCCTTCACTCAGCAGAATAACATCATCAAATAACTCAAATGTTTCGGGATCTGGTTGAAGCAAGGAGATCACAGTGGTCGTTTCGAAAGCACGTGTAGAATGCTTGAGGTATCTAATGATTTGATGAGTGGTTGAACTATCAAGGCCGGTTGATATCTCGTCCATTAAAAGCACTCTAGACGCTCCTACAAGCATCTCACCTGGACCATAAGCAAGACTGTCAATATTCGGAATAACTCTAACCTCATAGTTTTTGCCAATATAATGTCATAGTATGCAATAGCTAAAACATTTTGATAAAGATAATATGAAAATAATTGTTTTGATAAATCAAACATGACAACTTTTAGTTGTAACTTTACATATGTATAGAGAAATTAACGGTCAAAGTTGACACCGTTAACCACCAACGTCTAACAAGGACAATATCTTGGGATGGAAGTGATATAAGATTATGATGACTGAAGTTTTACCAGTTGTCAGTCTCTTCTTTTGACCTCCAGATATGCCTTTAAGCATTTCATCTCCCACCAGTGTGTCGGCGCAAACGTCCAGTCCTAAAATCTTTGTAAACATATCATCAGATAAAGTGATAGGCAGGTCCTAACTCTTTGCTATAGAAGTTGAATGTTAACTCAGAAGGATGCAAGAGGGAATGCATGTGTCACATGTATAATGTATCAATTATTAAGAATAACTATAATAGCTGGGCCTCAACCATCACCTTAAGGTTTTGGTTGAGATGGTTCATCTATCATGGTATCAAAGCCAGTGTGACCGAAGGTCACGGGTTCGAATCCTGGCAACCTCAAACCCCTCAAAAACCCTTGGAGTGGAACCCCAGCACACGGTATGGGGGAGCCTGTGCACACTAACCACTCTTCAAGCCCAATGGGCATTTGAGTGAGGGTGCGTATTAAGAATAACTATAATAGCTGGAAGAATAACTATAATAGCTGGGCCTCAACCATCACCTTAAGGTTTTGGTTGAGATGGTTCATCTATCATCAATATCCTACCTTCATAATGAATTCAGCATAAAGACTTGTTTGCTGCTCTCCTAGCGCGAGGGCCTAAAGAGCATCACATTGTTGTCAGTAACATTAATCATCCAAGAAAGTAAGAATGAACATAACAGCTCCGTTTAGTAGCCCTGACCTTAATTAAAATATCAAGATCTTCATCAGGCTGGATCCTGGAGTTCTTTTCTCTTCGAAGAAGCTCTGAGATCATATCTGTTTGATTCATTCAACAAAGTTTGTTTATTGCACAATCCCGAGTTCAATATCGTTTTACGAATATAAAAACCTAAGCAATTTGACAAGGGCTACGAGCGATCTATGAGAGCATGAAGCAGCTGCTAATTTCCAAAATAAGAAGCAAAGACAGTTTAGCAGGTCATTTTGTTTTATTTCATTTTTCTTCATAAAATAATGTTTTCATATCAACTGAAAAAATGGGACTCAACCCAACTTACCAGATTTGTATCCAGCGCCTTGACAACATCCCGAAAAATCTATCGTCTCCCTTACAGTCATCTCAGCCATGTGCCAGTCTCTCTGACTAACATAAGCAGAGGTCCTCTGAGGAACAAACTCATTAAGTTCATAGCCATTGTACCTTATTTTACCTGATGTCTTCAAATCAACAAACAGCACGATAAGAAACAGTGCAAGAGCAACAAATTATAATCTGGTTTCGTAAAAAAATTGCTTTGTAACATGTTGAATTGTGAAGTACTCATATTCGTTCAACGTAACTCATTTAGCCCTTTTTCACAAGGACACATAATTCCGCCTCAAGTGTTAGGTTGCAGCCTTGCAGGCACAATTGAATTTGCTTGTGCAAAAGCATGGCAAAATAGTGAACATGAAGGAGCTAGTATACGACTAATTTAAGCAGAAGCACACAAGGTACAGGTTGATACCTTTAGTCCGCGACCAAGACGCCCAGCAAGGGCCAACAGAAGAGTTGTCTTGCCAGAGCTAGGAGGACCCAAAAGCAATGTCAACCTACGCAACAAGTAGAGAAGAACACTTTTCAAGTTATGTCATTAACTGTGGTGACAAAAGCAATGACTGCACAGCTGGTAATAACATTACCTAGAAGGCCTTATAATGCCACTAACATCATTCAGAATCGACATGTTCATCCTTTCACCTCGAAAAATGCCAAATCGTCTCATAAAAGCCTACAGAAGTTTGTTCAGAAAACCAATAAGAGTACTTATACGAGACTATCTGACTATGCCATGGTCTTAATTAATGTCGTCTACCTGTGAGACGGTTTCATACAAGACATGTGCATAGCAATGTGAATGAATAACTAGGATATACAGATGCTCCAATTAGTTAAATGACTAACCTCACTCATATTGAAGACAAAATTGGGAATTGTAGGCAACGCCCGGGTTCCAACTTGTACAAATGCATTCACCTCCAAATGCTCAAACCGAATTTCAACCTTGGGAAATTGCAAACCTACTCTATAAAGCCAATTTGAACACATAATCCAGTTATTTCAGATAAACAATGCATGATACTTCTTCAAAACAATTTGCATATTTACTTTTAATTAACAAAAAAACCTAACATAAAAGGCTAAACAATTGACTGAGACGGACGGAGTACTACATTAAAACATGTCATCAAAATCACAGTTAAACCCAGTTATAAAAGAACGCAAATACTTATAATTTCAATACCAAACCCTCACATGTATTCCTACGTGTGAGACGACCATACACAAGAAAACTATCCATTAACTATATTTTGGCAGAAAACAACCCATTACTACTCCCTCTGTCCCGATCATTTGTTTACATATTCCATTTTGGGTGTCTCAGTCAATTGTTTGCATTTCTATTTTGGGAACGCCTTTAGTGAGCAATTTGATCCTCCACACTCAATTTGGTCTACTCGTCATCCAATAACTCGCCGCCTCCTCTTTTCTTGGTCTTTGTGCCAAAACCAAAGTTAAACAAATGACACAGACGGAGGGATTATTAATTAAACGAGGAATACATTAATACAGATAACAACCAAGCGCGATTAGTTTCAAATGTAAAACCGTCTCATATTATAAGACCAAAATGAAAAGCAAGCAAGCATAAATGAAGTACTTACACATTGAACCTCTGTTTCAATCTGTCAAAAAACAAGTGAGGATCAGTATTAAAAGCAGCAACAAGGCGATCAACCACCAAACTCGTATCATCCTTCCCCAGCTTAGTAATATCAACTTGAGAAACATCCCCAGAAACGCTCTTAAAAAGGGCAGTTCTTGCTTGAATGAAAGTAGGTAAACGCTGCAAAGCTGACCATTTTACGACTTCTTCGTCGCATTCGCCGAGAATTCGAGCAATACAGCCAGTTTCTGCAAATGGGTTTTCTGGGGAACAATCCCACATTGTTGAAAGTCGGGTTTTTTTCGGGTGTTATTGGTGGGATTTAATTGAGGAAATGAAGAAAGTAAAAGGGTAAATATAGGAGCGATAAGAAGGATGATTGCTTGAAAGAAAAGGTTGGGTGAGTTAAACATGGTGAATTAATGTGAGTGAAGAGAATACCTACTTCTACTTGCTGAAAACAGAGAGACAGGAAAATGGGGGAAGACTGGTGAGAAGTGGGAGGATTTGGTGGGACTTACGGAGGGAAGCTTTTTTTTAAAGATTTTGGGAAGTTCTCAGGATTTCTTGGCAAATGCTCATCTGCATTCGGCGATATTGGCAATTGGTCTCCTCCGAGTAGACCCGTTGAACTAACCCAATCCGAATAATCTCTGACTTGGGAATTTGAATCTAACCTGATATTTGATTTGATTTGATTTGATCATATTCAACTCGATCCGAAAATTTATCATCGCAAACAGGCGGTTATTCCAGAATAACTTGAAAATCACCCACTAAAACGACCCGAGTCCGAAAATACCTGAATTGATAACCGATCGAACACCCAATATCACTAATAGAGCTGGCAAGTCTGACCCGACCCGACCCGAACCCGAGCAAACCCGACCCGATTAGGCCCGAAAATATTGCGACCCGTAACCCGACATGACCCGATGATCAGTGGCTCAAACCCGACCCGACCCGACCCGATATTGACATGACCCTATATCGACTCGATTAAAATGATGATCTGACAGTTATTAAGTTTAATATTGATCAAATTGAAAGCGATTTAGTGTTTAGTTTGATACCTTCCACTTAATAATGAATGAAGTAATTAAACCAAATAATGGTCGAAAAA
>JAGPOY010000963.1:0-19563 GCA_018983105.1 Silene uniflora
AATGCCTCGATCGAGAACCTTAAGTGCCCGATCGAGAGATTATTAGGGTTAGCTACGATTAGGAAAGTCCATATTGTAATAAAAGACGTACATGCTTACTATAAAAGCATGTCAAGTCTTCAGATTTTAAAAAAAAAACCTTTTATGAGACGTGAACCTTTTTACCCTAAATTCTTATTAATCTTTTACCGTTCTTCTTTCCTTTCTCTTCTTGTCTCTTACGTTTTACATTCGACGCTGTAATCCTACGTTCTTCACGCCGGATTGCACGAGATTGTATTCCTCTTTCCTTTAACTTCTTATTCTTTTATTATTATGTTTAGCATGTTTACTTCAATCGTTTTCGTTATTAGGTTTAGTATGCGTAGCTAATTTTCTAGTATGCGAGGATGAGGAAGACCGTGTGATGCATGCTAGGGTATAATATGTTAGGGTAGTTTTAGGTTGGAATTACAGTTAAATAAACCAATTGTTGTCTCGGTTGAATGAGTCCACGCAGGAGACCGTACGTGTAGTTAACCCCGACCTAGATCGAAAGATTGGAAGGGTAAGACTTGTTTAACTATAATAAGTGAAATCTTATGAGGATGAAAGTTAAGTAAGATTGACCTTAGGGTGACTTTAGATCGAAAGATATAGTCGGGTTTAAGGACCGAAAGGTGACAACCCAGTCCTTCCTACCAACGAACTGACCAACCTAATATACCCTAGACTGTTAATGCACGGTTGACCGAATTCCTTCGCATGCTCCCTTCTCCTCTGATTTAATCTAGTTTTAATTCTCCTTTAATCTTTAGTTTAGATAAACAATTTTAAATCCCCAATTATTGTGACTGACAGAAAATCGCATAAATAGAAATAGTCTGCCTCTCTGTGGGATCGACCCTATTTACCACTAGCTTCTAGTTAGTAGTTCTTAGGTTTTTATCTTTGGTGTTTAAACGAGTGACATCATCCACCGCCCTTGTCGTATGTTCAACTCCTTCTGAGTGTGGATGTACTTGAGACACTTATGATCTGAAAATACCTTAAAAGTTGCACCATATAGGTAATGTCTCCAGATCTTTAAAGCATATACCAGTGCACCTAACTCCAGGTCATGTGTTGGATAATTCTCCTCGTACGGTTTAAGTTGTCTCGAGGCATATGCAATTACCTTTCCATTCTGCATAAGCACACACCCCAAGCCATTCTTTGATGCATCCGTATAAACTTCAAAATTCTCATCCCCTTCTGGTAAAGCAAGGACATGAGCTGTTGTCAAACGCTCCTTTAATGTTTGGAACGCTGACTCACAACTCTCATCCCAGTGAAATTGACTCTCTTTCCTCATCAATGCCGTCATAGGTTTCACGATAGTTGAGAAATCTTTCACAAACCGCCTGTAGTATCCGGCCAACCACAAGAAACTTCGAATCTCGGCTACATTCTTCGGTGCTGTCCACTTAGAAACTTCTTCAATCTTCGCCGGGTCGACTGAGACGCCTTCCTTTGAGATAATATGTCCCAAAAAGGACACCTTCTCAAGCCAAAACTCACATTTTGATAGCTTTGCAAACAAGTGATGGTCACGCAATGTTTGCAACACCACTCTTAAATGCTCCTCGTGCTCTTCTTTAGTCTTTGAATAGACCAATATGTCGTCGATGAAAAGAACCACAAACTGGTCCAAGTATTGACTAAATATGCGGTTCATCAAATCCATAAACACCGCTGGTGTGTTAGTGAGTCCAAAAGGCATCACTACATACTCATAGTGACCATACCTTGACCTAAAAGCTGTCTTTGGTATGTCCTCCTCTCGAATCCTTAGTTGATGATAGGCTGACCTCAAGTCGATCTTAGAGAAAACTCCAGCTCCGCTCAATTGATCGAATAGGTCATCGATTCTAGGTAAAGGATACTTGTTCTTCACCGTCACATGGTTCAGCCCTCTGTAGTCGATATACAATCGCATAGAGCCGTCTTTCTTCTTCACGAACAAAACTGGTGCACCCTAAGGCGATACACTAGGTCGAATGTACCCCTTCTCTAGCAAATCATCCAACTGCTTCTTCAACTCATCCAACTCCCTAGGTGCCATAGAGTAAAGAGCCTTTGAAATAGGTCTTGTTCCCGATTTCAGCTCCACATTGAAGCCGATGTCTCTCCTTGGTGGTAATCCCAGAATCTCATCTGGAAATACATCTTCAAACTCGGACACTACCGGTATCTCCCTTGCTGCTGGCATTGTTGCTTCGGTATCCAAGATGTGGCATAAGATCATGGGACACCCCTTCCTCAAATAAGACTTTAACGTAATCGCTGCAATACACTTGAACTTGGACTTGACCACAAACCCCTTTTAAGAGCCTCTAGTTTTCCTAGGACCCCATAGAGTTACTTTCTTTTGATGGTAATCGATACTGGCTTTGTACCTACTTAGCCAATCCATTCCTACAATAACCTCAAAGCCATCTAACGGGAATTCTAGCAAATTGACTGGAAGATCAACTTGCCCTATTACAAACGACACATCCCGATACCACTTCCCACAAGCTACTGACTCTCCCGACGGAATAAACACATTATCTATTATAGATTCATACTCCCCCAAACCCATAGTTATAGCATGAGTCTTAGAAACAAAAGAATGTGAAGCTCCCGAATCGAAAAGCACAAAAGTGGGTACGGAGTTAACAAGAAAAGTACCCGTAACAACTTGAGCATCATCCTCAGCTGCCTGCTTCTCCATCATAAACAACTTGCCGCTGCTCTTCTGCCCATTGCCTTACACGGTGCTTTACAACGTTGTAGTCTTCGTAGCCGAATTCTGGTTATTGACACTTCCCTGATGCTGAAAATTTCCACCATTGCCACGGTTGAAATAGCTGTTGTGATTGTAAGCTTGTCCACCTTGGTTAAAACCCGAAACAGTAGGCCGATTACTTGCCATGCTTTGATTTTGTGTCGGTGAGAAACGATACTGCTTCTGCTGCGGCCTCTGAGGAGTGAACACAGTAGGACTGGCACACTCGTGTCTCCTGTGCCCGAAACCTCCGCAACCATAGCACTTTATCCCCGAGTTATAGCTATTGGTGCGACCTCCTCGCCAACCGAACGATGATGTACCACCGAATCCAGATCTTCCTGAATAGCCCCTAGCCTGGTTGTAGTTACCACGCTTGAATCCAGACAGTCTGCCACTCTCGTTGTCATTCTCTCTCTTCTCGCTCAGCTTCTCCCGAGTCTCCTTCGTCATCTCTACCATCCTCTCAGCATTCCCCGCTCTCTCATATGAATCAGCCAAAGTCGTGAGAGACCAATGCTGCATCTTCTCCATGATCTTCAGAGATAGCCCTTGCTCGAAGCGAAGAGCCTTAGCTGATGGAGTGAGTTCCATATCATCAACATACCTTTCCAGTTCATTGAACCGCTTGTAGTACTCAGCGATAGTCATAGTCTCTGTCATGCGAAAGTTGGAAAACTCCAGCCGCATCTTAGCCTTCAAATGTTCAGGAACGAACTTCCTCCTCATAGCGCTCTTCAACTCTTCCCAGGGAACTGCACCTCCGTTGTATTGACTACGAGCATCTTCTTTGACATTGTTCCACCAAACTCCAACTTCATCTCTAAGGTAGAACACAACTTGATCCACCATAAGTGCTTCCGGACAGTTAACCACTGCCAGAACATTCTCCATCTCTCGATGCCAGTTATCGAGCACATGAGGTAGCTCGGTACCCTCATAGGTGGTTGGTTTGAAGCGAGAGATAGTGGTGCTTATCTTTGCAGCATCCACTACCACTTCCTTCTCCCTATTTCCATTCTTGAGAGCCTCTAGCATAGCATCATGCTGCTCGATGATCCAGGCTATCTGGTTTGTGCTCATCTCTTGAGCTCCAAGATACGCAGCTGATCTTTTGGGCGGCATTTTGAGCTGATATAAGAAAGAAGCGTAAGCATACAGCCTACGACTCAAAACAATAAATATGCGCAAGGAACTAGCTCGGTCGAGTCCAAAACTGACTCGGTCGAGCTGATCTACGCTCGGTCGAGTCACTCGAGATCAGAATATGGCAGAACTGAACACAGGACTCTAGCTCGGTCGAGCTATATCCTGCTCGGTCGAGCTGGTACCTCCTCGGTCGAGCTACTCTAGGCTCGTCCGAGAAACTTTGAAATAGAAGCTACTGTATCACTCTGGAAACTACCCACTCGGTCGAGTCACTGGTGGCTCGGTCGAGCTACCCTTAGCTCGGCGGAGTCACCCTCCGCTCGATCGAGTCATGCCTGATACGATACATATCTACCCGTATGCCTTTCTCATGATTACCATTACGTACTATAACTATACTACACATGGTTTATTAACATTGGCATACGTTCTTAAAACATAGATCATGCGATATAAAGCAATAAAACATTCATCATGCCCAACATGTATACGTATAACTCATCATATCTCCTCATCATACAAGTTCATCACACCATCATACTTTCATATCAAACAAAACATGCATATCACAACAACAACATATCCCGACTCTCCCATAGTGAACGATTAGGAGTTACAAAGACAATCTTGCGGCTTCGGGACGTCTCCCAAGTCCTGCGATAGCTCAAAGCAACTCCCAACCGGGTTCATTTTATTTGACACACTAGATTCATTGATTCATTGGTTTTAGGTGCCAAGATCATTCCTCTGATACCACTTTGTAACACCCCCATATACCGGAGTACCCTACCAGGGGCTACCCTAGCATATAAAGGCGTTACCATCTCGACATAACCGAGGCAGTGAACATCAAAAGAATAAAATGAGTATCTTTATTCTGAAGATTTGTGCTAAAATATGAGAGAAATATATTGTGGAAGTGTGTGTAGAGATGTCCCAAGCCTACACCCCTTATATAGGAAATGAGGTATTGAAACCTAAAGTCATAGAGGAGGTCAACCCCAAATATTTTCCACTAATTGCTTGATTAATTGCATAGAGGATCCAATGTTAAATGTGATATTAGCATCCAATATTCTCATGTGAGCATCCAATGTGAAGCATCCAAAGGTTTCTTCTAAGTCTCCACATTTGGGCTTCAGTTCTTTGTTTTCATTTTTGGGCTCATTTCTTTATTTTCCACTAACATTATTAGTGTAATCTTGCTTGGACCATCACTTTTCTTCCAACATGCCATTCCATGTTCAAGTTTGTTTCTGATCGCTTAGATTCCTACAAAATATAACAAACACGAGCAATACACCTAGAATACAATATTAGCTCACGAAAACACTAATTAAAGTGAAATAAAAAAAGTAAAAGTGAGCTAAATTAGGGGACTAAATCGTATATAAATTGGACATATCACCTTCTCATCAAGGAAAATGGTAAAAGAGTGCTGGAGGTTACTACTGAAGATTGCGTGGATGGGAACAACAAGAAGTCTGTTCATGTTTCGGCATCTGATGTGGGTATAAAAGATAGTGAAAGTGTGGTTACGGAGGTGATAGAAGAACAAAGTGATGTGAGTATAAAGGATACTGGGAGTGTTAATATGGAAGGGACGGAGGTTTAAAGTATTTGTGCTAGTAAGTCAGTTCTTGAGTTCTCCAAAAAGGGACGTAGCAGTTCCGGTCTAAGGATCCCTGCAAAATCTTATGAAAAGTTGTTGGAAGGTAAAACGGTGAGCTTTTATCGTAAGTGTGATTTGTCAACTTTGACAATTCGAATCCTTAAGGGTCAGACTACTAAGGAGAGAGACTTTATTAGCGAACGATGTTACAAGAAGAAGAAAAGGAAGAAGAAAAGGAGGAGAGGTCCTAAAAAAGGGTAATCTAAGATGATGGGGGCAATGAATGAAGACATTACCCCTTCGGATGTCATCAATGTGGAATATGATATTCCTAGCGTAAGTTTGAGCGCGTCCTCTACTGGGGGCGTGACGTCTCTCGCATCCTCGATTTGTGACAATTTTTCCTCCTCCTGGTACTCATATACCCCAAGTTTAGGATGATTCTAATGACCATCAGCATTTCGTTTTTTCAGCTCGCCCTAAGAAGTGTAAGAAGCCATCAGGCGCCCCTTTTACTCATATGCTTTGCAGGTACCCCTCTACTCATCATGTGCATGAGAGACGGAGAATCGAGAATCAAAGCCAAGGGAAGGGGATGAATCTCCAATACACAATTTATCTACTTTCTCAAAAAGTAGATCTCTCTCCCGTAAATTTCTATGTCCTCGTGGCGTAACTCGTAAGTGTGTCTTGTTGCGGGTACTCCTCCGAAGCTCAGTTGATAAAGAAGAGAAAATGAATGTTCGCGCAATTGGCCAACTCTAATCGTCCCGTTAAGAAACTTCTTTTGGTTGTCAACCCCATCTGTAGTTTATTTTCTTATCCTAATAATGTACCGACCTTATCTTTTAGTTATACCCCTAGGTTGTTTAATAACTTTGATCATGGCCTTGCATGTAAGGCAATGGCTAGTTAGGATAAAAAAAATTCTTTTTTTTACAACTGCCAAAAAAAAAAAGATTCTAGGAAATTAATCTGGAAATATTACATTTACTAGGTTGGGTGCCCGGCTACGCCCGGGCTACTTTTATTTACCATTTAAATTTTATTTTCTATGAAATGTGATTCGCTAAATTTGGTTCACCTCTCTCGTTGTTGGGTGCCCGGCTACACGTTCACCTCTCCCGTTGTTAATATGATTACTTTCACTACATCCCATGTTAATACTATTATGTTCACTACGTTTTCGGTTACTGTTGTTTGTATAATTATTCATACTGTTTTTACGGTTAACCTGTTAGTTTTATCACTCTCATATATTTAAATAAACTAACATTTTCTTAAAATCGAATTGTTAGTTAATTTTTCATACTCTCTCCGTTGTTCCTATTATGACTTTCACTACATGTGTTGTCACTACTATTACTTTCACTTCTCCCGCCGTCATTATTTTTTCTTTCACTACTCCAGCATTTATTATTGTTAATTTTACTACTCTCTGCTACTATGACTTTCACTACTCTCGTTGCTATTATTGTTGTTTTTACTACTTACGTGGATGGTTAAATAAATTTGAAATGTTAGATTAAAATACTATTTTAGAGTAATAATTATTATTTACTAATTAGATTGCAAATCTAATAAATTATGGAATATATTATATTTTTTGTAAATCTGAATTGATTCACTTATATTTTAATAGTTTCCAAAATATAACATATACTTATTTATACTTTAAGGAAACTCGCCATATTATAATGTTTTCTAACTTTATACTTTTAACTAAAACTAGATAATATTTACATTGAAGTCCCTTGTTCAGGTCCGTCGCACAGTGCTAGTGATTTAAAACTATATAGTATAATTAATTTGTATAGATTTATTTAACTGCATTGGAGTCCCTTGGTTTCTGGAATTAATATATAGTATTGATTGATTGATTGATTGATAGTATTGATTGATTGATTGATTACATTAGGTGATTAAACTACATGTGTTGGTATATATAGACGCCTCGTGTACTTATTAATTATCAATAACATATCCTCTAAGTCATTTTTCTTCTTTACATGTAATGCTCTCCATCACAGGTTCACCGTGAGAGTGGTGCAGGGAAGATAATGCTCGGAATAGAGCACGGAAACCAGGGCCACGACATGGCCAACAAGATGACATTGACACTTGCCTAGGAAAGGTTTAGCAGCTGATTTGAGTGGATTTAGGCATGGTAGTATCACGAGAATTGACTGCATCGATTATCAATTTATAGGCATCATAGTCAAGCCACTTGAGAACTTTGGAGATATTCCTCAAGCAGTAAGTCTTGCTTGCGATGGGTCGGATCTTGCGACGGGTATTTTGTGAGAGGAAATGGGTAGAGGGGACAAGGTGGGCACCCCCCATGTGCTTCTCCACTCACCCTTTATGAGTATTTTGTGAGAGAATATGGTATCCGTCACTCATTTGTGACGGATAGTGTCCGTCACAAATGAGAATTTGTGTTCCTCAAGTCTATCAATTTGCCCATTTGGGCGAGTCGATCCGTGTATAGATTCATGGATTGCATATAGACCGTAACGATTTGGTCGTTTTTGGAAATATTAGTTTAGGCAGTCTTTCATTTGTAAAGCATGACCCCTAGACAGATTAGCAAACGTTTGAGCGAGCATTACTAATGCTTCACATGTTGTCTTAGCAGGAATAATGGGGTGAGGATATATAGTATACATACATGAACCTAAAATACGGACTCGGTTAACAGTCCAATTGTAAGTGTCACCATGGTTGCTGACTTGTGGTTAAATTAGTCTAATGTGTATTCTTTCTCTTGTATCACAAGTAGAATTGGCAAACGGGTCAACCAGGTTATGCCGAGTCATTTCGGGTTGCACGAGTTCAGCTCAGGCCGAATCATTACGGGTTCAAGTCATTTTTCGGGTCAACTATCATCAAGTTATTTATGGATAATAATCATAGGGCAACAATAAACATTTGGGTCAGGTTATATTGAGTTTAGTCAATTCGGGTGTCGTGTCGGGTTAATTGGGACAGGTCAATATTGTCAAGTCTAATCGCAAGCAAGTCACTTGAGACCAACTCAAAAAAATAACGGAACTCTCTCGGACATCTAACCAGCCTGTTTTGCATAAACCATTAAAAAAGGTAAACTGGCCTATGTGGCCTCCTGCAGCTTTCATTTATGTATTCAGGGAATAGCTTTTTGCAGCAGCCTATGTGGCCTCCTGTAGCCGGAGATGATGGTTAAAATGAGACAGGAGACTAAAAAAAATTGATGATTTTTCATCAGTACACCACAAGTTATACTCCCTCCATACCACACCAAAGGTAACATGGTAAAAAAAACGGAATTTAAGAAAAGAGGGTAAAAGTAGGGGCAAATATGGAAAGTAATGTTGGGTTGGTGGGGTAGTAGTTGAGTTAAAATATTGTTAAATGTTGAGTTGATGGGGATTAATGGGTTAGTATTTGGATGGAATGTTTGGCCCACAAAGGGTATAAGAGTAAATAATAGGCTATTTATGGTATGTAACCTTTGGTGTGGTATGGACGAATTAGGCAACTGTAACCTTTGGTGTGGTATGGAGGGAGTATTTGTCTAGAACTTGTGTGCAGGAGCTGCATTCAGGAACATCCTATCAAATTTATTAATTTACACCATAATATCATAGGAACAGAGAACCGAACCTCTTAGCAAAAAAAAAACTGGACGGGCAAAACTCAGTTAGTAATCATCATCTGAATTGTTGCCATCACTATCTTGTTCATAGATTTGATATTCAGCTTCACTATCCACACCATGCAACTGATTCGGAGCTCCTTCCGCAGTTGGGAAACTTCCAAAAAGTTCTTGCAGGTAACTTTTTGAAATGTTCTCTGCACCTAAGTCTAAGTTATGCATAGGAAAAGGGTATCAGACAACAGTGTTTGAACATCAAAAAGAACATTAACACAAGCACGGCTTTTCATCAACTGGGGAATGCTTTAGCCCATGTTTGGCAAATGGAGATTTGTCAAAGCGGATAACTTTAGCAGAAAAAGGCCAGCAGATTTTAATAACCAGTTTAATTATCAAATTAAATTAGCAAAATTTAAATTAGTCATTTGATCATTAGCAGATTCTATGATAATTAGATTAATTTCATGTATAAATTGAATACTCCCTCCAATTCAGAGCAAAAGTAACATAGACAAAAATGGAGTATTTAAGAAAATGTGGAAAAAAGTAAGGGTAAAGATGGAAAAAAATAGGTGAGGTATGTAATTGTGGGTTTAATTGTGGGTTGGTAGGTGGGGTATGTAATGGCATTTTGTGTGAATATGAAATGGATATAAGGGCCAACTTGGTAATGTTGTGGGTCAAATAAGGTATGTTACCTTTGGTGTGGATCGTCCGTTTTAGGTAAGTGTTACCTTTGGTGTGGATCGGAGGGAGTATGTTGTTACAATATGCTACTAATAGCAGCATATTCAAAAATAGTAGATTCCGACCAATATGCTATCACAATATGCCATTTACGAAACACAAGAAATTGGTAGATTGATTGATGAATCTACTATTTAGGCCGGAATTTACTAATTTCACCTACTATGCCGTCTACCAAACAGGGCCGTAATATATGAGCATATATTATTATTCGAGAACCCAAAACATAAGGATACTGGAACATGATTGCAAGGAGAAATCAGGATCTTCTCCATCCTGGAATCAAACATATAAACAACACCATCAGAATATGGAAAAGATGCGGTGTAGCATAGAATCAAAAGTGGCAAATGTTTTAGTTAATCAGGGACTGGACTAGAGCAACCACTGAGTTGTGTATTCTCACCAAATAAGTAGGGTTATCTAGGTCCATCTCATCGACAACTTCGTCCTCAAAGTCACTTTCTTCCTCATCCTCCTCTTCGACCTCATCGTCATTAGTATCCTCTGATTTATCTTCTTCACGAATGGGCTCTAAGCGACGCAGTGACCAATTGAAAAATATTAGACAAGAAACTTAGAAAACAAGGTGCATCATTGCATTGCTCAATGATTTAACGTTACAATTTTATTTTTAGGGCACATAAACACAAAGTTTCCACTTCTTGAAGAACCTATCAGCAAAATTTCCCTAGATAGCCGTCAAAAGAAACTTGATGTCAATATTATTTATACCTTGATTAACTACTGATTCACGATCTTCTCCAGGCTTGGACTCAGTTACTTGGAACCTGTTCTTCTTCGAGTTCTCGAAATTGAGAGATATAGATTTCACAAAAGTTTCAGCTCCACCTTGAGGATACACAGATATAAACCTCAATGCAACACGCAATCTTATATTGTGAAGCGCTGATGAGGAGAACCATCCAGTTGAACGCTACATTGATAATATGCAAAATCAGAACAGAGGATATCAAATTAAAACATAAAATCAATATTAAGAAAAGTAAAGTGAAAGAGACTTGCACAAACGCAAAAGCATAACAGAAGAACACATACAAAGAGGGGGCGGGAATCTGGCACCGAAATTAAAAAGTAAAGTGAAAATGATACATCCATTCCTTTCCTTTATTTTCACTTTCGGGGGCCGAAATTCCCATAAGACCTTATAATCATAATTTGAGGGCGGACGCTGAAACTACAAGATAAAAGGTTGAGACTGTACTATGATACAACCACGATTCAAAAAGTTAAACCAGCAGTGATAGCTGCGTTGTACTTGTATTTCATCAATAAGGTAAAAACCATCACACGAGAGGCTATTGAAGAAAGCACAAACAGATGACATTGAAGCCCTCAGAATTCATCAGGCAAAGACATATCACATGAAGAACTGATTTCACTTTGAACCCACATCATCATCGTCACGGTAATAATCAATCTGTTTTTATTATTGACGTTTATTTGTTTAAAAATATTTGCTCAACAATTCACAAGTTGCTAAAACTTATTGTTTTCTGTTGCCCCTCTTACTTACAATTGATCAGTGGAATGCAGTAAGCAGTAAGACTCGGTGAGCCTACCATGAAGCATATTACGAAACTACCAGCATGATGCAGTGTAATGCAGTAAGGTGGAAAGAGCGCGCCATGGATAATATTGAGAAACTACCGGTTATTTTATATGACCATGAGAGGTGTTGGGGTTTTTGGTACAAATAACATAAAGATGAAAAGACACAATATTTTGTTAAGCGATTAACCCAGAACCCAACTTGTATTATTGTTGGTGTTTGAATAAATAATACAAGTCCGGCCAGGACCGGAAAAATGGACGGGTCCGGACCGGAATCTAGTGGACCGGAACCGGAATTAAAAATTCCGGTCCGCCATTTTCTAAGATTCCGGTTTTCAGTCCGGACCGATTTTGACCGGAATGCCCGGAATTATAGTTATTTGCAATTTTTTTCTTAAAATTATATTTTAGATCCAGTCAAACCGGTCCGATCCGGTCCAATGGACCGGAATTTGTAAAAGTCGGCATGTAATGACGATCGGTCCGGTCTTGGACCGGAAGTTTTCAGGTCCAGAAAGCACATGCTATTCTGCAATCCTTATACGTAGATACCTTCATACCGCTGGGCTTTGGAGGTAACAATCAGGAATTAACAACTAAAATGTTCAGTAACTCTCTGCCAATCTTAAAATTCTAACACAAGAATATGATAAATGAGACACTTACAGAGCAAACAGCTAAGTATGGAAATCTAGGGATCTCTTCTTGAATGTAATCATCGACAAGTTCAAAAAGCTGGAAGTATGTCTGGCACTTGTACGGAAAAACTCGAAATGCACACATGTCCTCCCACTTGTGCTTCAATCTGTGAAATGAATGATGAAAAGATGCATAAAGAACTTTCTACTCCCTTGAGTTCCTCCATCTCTGAAATACCTTCCATTTTCACTATTTGGTTATTTCATAACTACTTTCCATTTTTGAGTATATTTCACCATTTCAGATGTATACAGTATACTTGAGACAGATAAACACACCACACACACACACACAAGATCGCAGGGAAAAAAAATAAATTAAATAAATAACTTGGCACAATGTTATCAGCATTGATCAGCTCAACAATATATTGCTTGTGCTTGAAAAGACATTTGAGCACTGAAAGCACATCAAACAAAATAAGTAAATGTTAACAAAGGAAAAAGGAAACAATTACTTGCCCTTTAGTTGCATCACAATAACCTCTCAGAGGTGGCGGAACCCTGAAAATCATTCTCTGATATCTGTTGGAAATTGAAACATAACAATGAAGAATCAATGAAACGTAGAATAAATATACAGGTCTATAAGATCTACTTCTTCTCCACTGATAGTTGAAATGACACCAAATAGTGAGAGCAGCTCGCAGTCAAACTAGCAGCCCCAGGGACTGGAATAGTTAATGACTTGAGCCGTGATAAAAAAAAATAATAATAAAAAAGTCCACGCTTGTCTTATGAAATTCTTCCAAGTTGTAGCTACATACACCATGATGACTAAGACAATTTTATAATGGCAGGGAATATAAACGCTAGCAATCTTAAACAATTGTATCATTTTCAAATATTCCACGAGGATGCCGAAGTAGATTGTGAAGGAGATGGTAAAACATAGGAAAAGAATAAAAATTAAAAAAAATCAAAGGATACAATCAGCCTAAATCCTTTGCTGACTGAACTATTACGAACATGAAATTCTCACACACAATCCCACAGGTGAGCAACAAGCAAGGCCATGTAAATACAAGAATGAATTATTTGTCCGTGTACCAAACAATGTTTTATGACCGCGTCATGTACATATAGCTATTGACCCCAACTCTTTACTCAAATTTCAGTTTCAACTACATTATTTTGCTTAAAGAGAATAAAGAGACATGTAGTTAAAAGCTTGTCAGACGGAGTAGGAATTTCGTGTCTTCTAGCACAAATTTCATTCATCCTAAAAAGGAGTCACTATTAATTGCAAGCTCAACAAATATTAGCCATTAAATTAAAATAGTATAGAGGTTACTGGTCATAAATAGAGAAGATGAAATATAAGTACTTACATTCGGGATTCGGGATCTTTTCTAGGATCATAACCTTTTCGGATCCAGAATCTATGAAATGGTCCACTACCAAAATAGTATGCACTTCGAAAAAGAAGCCTGTATAAAATTAACAAGGAAACAGGATGTGTATAGAACAACAGAAATGTATGTCAGTGGACAACAAGAGGTGAAACGTCAAACACCACCCAACAGAAGAACGGCTTCAAGATAAGTTATTGATGATACCTCCTAAGCGTATGATCTCCAACTTTAAGGCCCATATTACCCAAGCGTTCAAAGATAGAATTTCTAGGCCAGATAGGGCGTTCAACAAAAAACTTAGACACAGCCATTTGCAATTTCCATTGTTCCGATCCTTTTGGTATGTATTGCTCCCAATTCACATTTTTAGGTATCTGTGTGATTGTTAAGTACTAGCAAGAAAAAAAATACAAGAGGATAAACTACTACGGGGGGAGGGGGGCATAAGACATAAAGCTTTTGCGATAAAGAACCAAAAGCCAAACTGATGTAGTTCATCAGCCAATATGCACATTCACAGGCATAATGTCAAACTTCGGTCATGAGGTAGCCAAATTCCTAACTCCTAATAATCGTGCATTTATATGATCATCAATAATTAACACATACAAAATCCTCACTAATGCTCAATATGATCTACAGATGAGGATATCACTGATATTGAAATCAATAGCAAGACATGGTTCAATCTCCATCTGCATCAAGAAAAAACATATCATACACAAGTTTAAGAAGTTATTAGCCAAGTTAAAGCATGTAGAGCTCCAAGTAGCAGTCATAAAATGGCCAAATTTGGAAGAGTTGTTTCTGTGATCAAATATTAGTTCCCCTAGTATGGAAAGTGGCTCACTCTAAACATCCTTTATCATGTTTAATAGAGTTAGCGAGTAGTTTGATATTCTATTAAATGTTCAAATATTATCACATGTATGTAATACAAGAACTAAAATACCTCCCAGCGATGTTGTACAACTCCTTCCTGTTTTTTCTTGGAACTTAATGTAGTAGATGGTCTCAACCTGAGTAACACATGAGAAGCATAACATGTGATATGCAACAAAGATGAAATATACTGGGTTTCTATCTACTTCCTCCGCGTGATGGAATGATGTTCTCGCTATCCCTTTTAGGATGTATTGTTTTGATGTTCACATTTCTTTTCTTTCCTCATTGGTAAGTTTTCAGTGTTGAAATTACTAGCTTATCCGTGTAACATTTTCACTTATGCACCAAATACTATGATTAACCTAGTTTAAATCCCACTAATTATAATTAACCCAACCCCACCACTTCCTCACAACCTACCAACCACCTAACCTCCCCCTACATCCGCTAAAAACCTTAGCCCACCACCCACCCAACTCCGGTCAACCATCAGGCTCAGTGGCTAACATTCAGAACCACCAACATTACCTCCCCAACTACCTAAGACCACCAACATCGCTTCTTAAACAACCTAAGACCATTGACACCACTTCCCCAACCAACTACAACCTTCTCTATCACCTGATCTCCCCTTTAATCTTATTTTTAAAAGGCACGAGGGACCGAGTAGACAAAATGCAAGGCGCGAGACAAAGGCACGCACCTTAGAAACACAAAGGCACAATTTTTACAAAAATGTGATTTATTATGTGAATTATTTAGATAAAGTTTTGCACAATATTTCCCTTACTTGGATTTTAGAAAGGGTAACATGTAAATAAGTAAACATTAGGGATAATGTGCCAACAAGAACGGGGTAATAACATAAAAATATAATAAAATTTGAAAATGCATAATAGTGCACCTCACTGTCTGTGAACTTGTCAAACTAAGCCCTTCCATACTGTCAATCACCCAACCATGACATTCTCTACCGCTGATCCTCCCACCCATGGCCTTCTTCACCACCGAACTCCCCCTTTAAACAACCCACAAACTACTGATCTAAAATGGCCCGATTCCTATAGCTGTGACCTCCCACCGCATGCGACCTTCCTCAACCTATGGGAGTGTGTGGTGCAATTGTTCGTGTTGTGCATCTTTAGTGGGTGTGGTGCAGGTGGTGCCACAGTGGTGATATGGTGGGCATGAGTGTTGGGAATGGTTGCTTTTAAGTGTTGGGGTGGTGAGTTTGAGTGTTGGGATGGAGTTTAAGTGCTAGGATGGTTGGGCTGGTGGGTTTGATTGTTAAGGTGGGTGGGTGAGATTTAAAGTAAGTTTGTTTAGTGCTAATTATTAACCCCATATGTATTATTATAATCACAGAAAAAACCACGTTGAAAAAGAAAATGGGAACATCATGTAATTACGGAGGGAGTAATAGACTTGAATTCACCCAAGCGGGAAAAGCCAAATTAAATGTAAAGTTATGAGCTGAAAGATGCGATATTCAAAACTAATTAGCATGAATCATAAATAACTGATTGTAAGAGCTGAGTCCATATATTCGAAACACATGATCAACTACACAAGGAGTGAACAACAATATCAAGACCTCCTCCCTTGGCTAAATCATTAGCTTTAGTTAAGTTTATGTATCTCCTCCAGCCTCCAGGTAGTAATAGCGTGAAAAAATAAGCATGGAGAGAACTCTCTATCAATTTCACGTGAAATAATAAGCATGGAAGCACATATTTGAATCTTTCTCAAGTGTAACCCCGCGACCATAAAATATAAATGTCTTCCATTCACACAAATATTAACAGAGCAAGATATAGAATAATGCAAAACTTAAAAAACATCCACTAGAAAATAGTTCAATAATGGTCAACGGCCACCAGTGGCAGTATGCTTGGGAAAAAAATTTAGGCAGATAATAACTTCATAATAAAGTGAAGGAGACACTAAGAGGCAACAACAATTCGTTTCACTTCTGGCATGGTTTTACCCATTGGGTACGACACCCATTCAGGACTGAATTATCAATGTTTGAGAGGTTACCGCGGCTGCATTTTGAGGCAATATTGGCAGCATTTAGCAAGATTAGGTCATGAAAACGGATACCACGACCGCGACTGAAACCGAGATTTAATTATCTGACTTCACGTATTGCAAGCTTAGTTTGAAGAGGCGCAACGCGCACCAAGGCGCTAAGGGGCTGAGGCGATGACGCGCAAGGCGCAAGGCGAAGGCGTGCGCCTTTTAGACGCGAGGCGCCTTATTTTTTTAGCTTTATTTTATTTCCCAAATAAAGTTTTGGGCAACAATACTCATTTTAGGAGTTTTCAAGTTGACTAACATCTAAAGGAGTAATGTTTAAGAATAATGGTGTAAAGAAAAGGCATATTTAAAGATTTAGACGTGCTAATGAACCTTGCTTAGTGAGCCCTGTCCAAAAGGCGCACCTAAAGTGCACCTAAAGGAGTAAAGTTTAAGAATAATGGTGTAAAGAAAAGGCATACGAAGTATTTAAAGATTTAGACGTGCTAATGAACCTTGCTTAGTGAGCCCTGTCCAAAAGGCGCACCTTAGGCGCACTCGAGGCGCGCCTTTTTAAACTAAGATTGCAAGAAAGAGATTTATTTATGACCCATGAGTAACTTACACTATATTTTCTGGGACATCTTTGGGAGAAAATAGTTGAGGCACTAGTATCATCGGACAGTCATCATCCACGTCACCAAAGTTTTCCGCGTCTACAAACACGTTATTCAAAAATGAATCACTATGTCTAGATGAAAATAAGTAACCACAACACTGGAAAAAAAGAAAAAACAGACTTACCAACAGGTCCCTTCATTTCACTCATCCGCCCAGCATTTGCATGGACTGGTATGACATGCTGATAATCCACCATTCCTACAGAAAAAAAAAAAATATAAATTCAATTACATAATTGCAATATTAACAGCAAAGCATGAATTTCATGTTATCTTTGAGGTAACTTCTCTCACAATGAATTAGCTAAGATCAACACCACCAAGATGATTTTAGGATAAAATTGGCAACGTGGGAGAAAACATTACATTTTGAAAACATTAAAAAAAGAAGGGCTACAATACACATACAGACTTGATGGACATTTCCCTTCTTGACCTAATGATGATATAGATATGAGGATTACAAATGCTGACACTTTCACTAAGAGCACACATCAAATTAATCATAGTGTTTAAAGATTAATCACAAGGGTGATAAGATAGCATACCATGGACCAACAAGTTAGGACTAATTTAAACTCTTACATATAACCTCTATATATGGAATCATAACAGGATAGTCGTTGTCAAGGAAGAGCCGTGTAGAGGCTTGTACAATTATACTGTTCCGAGCGATCATATGCCTATTTCAATGTATCTATTCTCTTATACTCCTTTTAGCAATTAGATTCAACCAACTCATTCAAATGGTTTACTGCTTAACTACTCTAGTTATATTCATTAGAGCAACGTATACGTCTATGCGACTTGTATACAGATGGCAATGTAAGAAAATCCAAGGCAAGATTCAAACAACGGTAAATGAACGACATTACCAACCATTGAAATGATAAGCTTCTTGGACTCGAGCAACAATGTCTGCAGAGAGAACACTTACAGAACTACCACTTTCCACTAAATTGCATGTAGAGTTGCAGTTTTTGGATTGGCAACTGTCATTTTGATTGTCACCAACATTCCTTTTGGATATTTTTAAGAGCAAACTATTGCACGGACGAATATGGCCAAACGCAGGGTGTGAAAACGGATCTCCAGGTCGAAAACGAAGCTCCAACTTATTTGCCTCTGAGTTATGAACCTACAAATATTGAATACCAAATCAAGTTCATAACTTTTACACATTCTACGTGATAAAACAACAATCTATGTGACATGTATACTATGTTTAGACCTTCAGCCAATATAATTCAATCTCCGTGTTTTGACTTGCTAAATTGTATTTAGACACATATGACATTGTCTTTACATGTATTTCAGAGAAATAGACTTGCATACAATAAATAAAATAAATATTTAATATTCGACTACAGATACTCAACTAAAATTGTATCTAAAAAATCAAATGCTAGTGAAATTAAATTTGATAACTTAGTAGAAACTAATAATGTACCTTAGCAATGACATCAAGACCACCAAGGGTTTCAACAGCACGTGACATAGAAGAAGGATATCCAGGGTAATGAACCGCGAAAACCTCTTGACTTGGCAATTTCCCTTTTATAGTTCCATCTTCGATGACTCCCATTGTTTGTTGCATTAGTTGTATTCTACCCTGAATTTGGTGGATAAAATCGACCTAACAAGTTGCAGCTTGTGAAAATTAGACCGAATTCTTGAAATGCAAATTGATGACAGCAGGGGCGGATTTACAGGGGGTGATGGGGGTGAGCCCTCACCCCCATTAATTTTAAGAAAAAAATTCCAAGTAATTTACAGGGTGCGATGGAAGAAGATGAGCAGTGAGATTACCTTATTTTGTCGACTTCTTTGTTTTGTTCTTCTATCTTAGGGTTTTGTCCAAGTAAAAGAGTGTTATATGGTCCGAATTTGTTTTGGGCCTCTATTGGTTTGGTCTGGACTCATGAAAATTCAAATGCCTTGTAATTACAAATAAAATGGACTATTAATGAAACGAATAATTTTTATACAAATGGACCATCTTACAGTATGAGACGGCTAGATCGTCTCATACTTAATTACCGCCTACGGTCTACCGATATACTATTGCCTATCGGATCTATCTATCTATACAATCTATACAATATAATTAAAAGGCTACATTGACATGGCAAATTAATTGTGACATGGAAATTGTGACATGGTAATATTTAATGTGACATTTAATTCCATGTGGCATTTTTATAATCATTAAATTTTTTCATGTGGCATTTTAATAATTTCTTCATATGTATTGATTATTAAATTTGTTATAAAAGTGTCATTATATATTTTGTAACACACAAGTTAATGTAAATCAAAAGATATTATCATTATTCTTAAATTAATTGTATACATTAAATATTTCATGAGTTTAAAATTTTCAAAAGCGATGTAATCTATACAAATTCACATCCAAAT